>OY294067.1:152901961-153063110 GCA_958510875.1 Endomychus coccineus
AGGAACTGCAGGTCAAAGTGTGTTTGTGGATCACAGTACTCAGTTGTACACTGTGATCTCCTGAAATAACGGAGTACTGTTGATTGAGATATCTATAGTTTTTGCACACTGTGATCTCCGGAAGTAAGAGCTATAGACATCCTTTGTATGAATGAAGTTGAAAGAGCTGACACTACTTTGCAATTACCGTGTAAAGGGATTCCGTGTACTAACTCAGATTATAGCAGAATCAATTGAAGTGCATAATCATATTTTGTAATTATTTGAACCATAAATA
This sequence comes from Endomychus coccineus, assembly GCA_958510875.1. Lineage (NCBI taxonomy): Eukaryota > Metazoa > Arthropoda > Insecta > Coleoptera > Endomychidae > Endomychus > Endomychus coccineus. The sequence goes on from OY294067.1 coordinate 152,902,239, forward strand.
ACTACAGATGATCTGCGGATGGGGGGCGAGTATTGATAGCCGGACGGAAACCGTTTGCACCCGTTTCACCTGCACTGCTTTTTAACCGCTTTGATTAGTACCTAATAGAAAATACCGCACGAATTTATATTAGTTGCTTGCTTGCTTGCTTGCTTGATAAAATATCTGTAAATAACTTATTAGTTTGCTATAACCGCTTGCCGTAAATAACTTAGAGAGTTTCCTTGCATTCCCTCCGAAAGATTAATGATTACATAATATTCATTCACCAGTGTTATCATTGTGTTTTTTTAATAAAGTCAATAGTTGAAAAAGTTGCCTTATTGCAAGGAACTGAATGAAACCTCTGCTAACATCAACTTATAAAAGACAGTATAACCATTCTGGCATTTAGTTACAATTAAAGCCTGTAATTCAATGCAAATAATGTTGCCCTGTCAAATACGGCCCCTGGTTATATTTCTTCACTGACGCTATCCTGAGACAAGGCAGTCTTTAGACAGCACTGTGACGGCTTTGTTAAGAGGGCCCTAGCAGAAGTCCTCAATGAGGAGTTAACCTTTAACAAAAATCTGGCCCGAGAGATAAAGATCATTCCGAAGTAAGTATTCAACGCCAAAGTGACAAAGCACGTCACAAGTATATTACAAAAATTACAATCCATATAAGAACTATGCAGAACAAAATTTACCCATGTATTTCCTCTAAGATTGCAGAAAAAGTTTGATTATTACACAACTTTCCGTAATGCTATCTTCTAAGTTCATTCGTCTATTACTGTTGAATGAAATCGATTATAAATTACTAGTTCAATAGCTACTGTAGTTTTAGTTTAATTGTAGCGACAAGTTCGATTGAACTCAAACCCTATGAATTAGACATTTTTCATAGATAGTTTCGTAATAGATATTTACCTACTACCAATATGTAATGTCAAACATTACGACACTGATATGAGTTTTGTAATGAGGTACTCTACCGCACTAGTGCGGTAAAGTAAAATTAATTGGAATGAACGTGTCAAAGTTAATTTTCTCCGATATATCACAGACTTTTTTTGAACTGCACCAGTCTTCGAATCGCTTATATTCTTTTTCGTATCTATTGCGGTATTTACCGGGTACTAGGGTTTGTATTGCGTCATTTGCAGCAAGTTCTATATCAGAATCCACACTTTCATAGTCGGAACTCTTGTCGATACAATTATACCAAACTGATGTGAACGCGTCAAAATTGACAGTTCGCAAAATAAATCAACAATGAGCGCAACGCTTGCTTGTTACATGATTCTAATATCATTAATTTCAGGAATATTGACTAATTTTGAGTAAATAATTAACATTATTGGTAGTAGGTAAAATAATGTACTATATTCGTATCGTAAATTCATATTACGATATTCAATGGGTTATCAAATTTCCCATCTCATTTCGTAATATGAATCTTTACGACACTTATATCGTAAAAGTTATTTACCATGAACCAACCTTCCAGTTTAGTAATGAATGAACACATATATCTATGGTTTCGGCGTTTACGTAGTGTAAATTCATAATACTTCAGAAGTTGGAGAATAAAATTCAAATTTTTTACACAAAACTTTTAACATTTAATTTTAAAATGCTGACAAATTGTTTCACCACAGTGTGGCATTATCAAAGCGAGGAGTTATCAACTAAAGCTAAATCTAAAAGTATGTCCTTAAATATCAGGGATCAGAATGTGGTGCAAATTGAGGGATGGGGGTGGATAATGGTGGGAGTGTGTTTACAAAATTGTTAACAAGCGGTGAATTATATGTGTCGATTTGATCATTTAATATTACATTATTATTGTTTTTTGCGTGTTTCAAAATTTCTATGGATTCTAATATATTAAGTTTATGTCCTTTTTCCTGAATATGTAGAATATCAGGATTAAGGGTGAAATTGTGGTTATGTTCTAACAGGTGATTTGCGTAATTAGAGTCTTCTTTTTTTTTTGAGCCTGTAACTTCTTAAATGTTCATTGAACCTTACGCTGAAACTGCGTCCAGTTTGTCCTATGTACAAAGCACTACAGTCATCACATCTCAGTCTGTAAACTCCAGATTTCTTTAAGTTATCTTTTTTAGATTTCGAGTTATTAATATACGAGCATAGGTTATTTGTTGTTTTAAAGGCGACGTTTTTATTCTGTTTTTTAAGGAATTGAGATATTTTTAGTGAATGTTTACCTAAATATGTTAGACATGTGAAATTTCATTTTGTATTATTATTAATTTTCGGATAAATTATGCTTAAGGCTTTTTTATTGAGTTTATTTTGGAGTATTTTATTAATTATCTTGACATTATAACCGTTATTTTTGGCAATATCTACGATTCTGTTAATTCTAAATGGAAATTATCTTTACTTAATGGGACATTAATTAATCTATGTATCATACAATTATATGCTGCTAGCTTATGTGATTGTGGATGTAAAGAAGTGTTGTGTATTGTGGTATCTGTGTGGGTGGGCTTGTGATAAATAGCGAAAGAAAAGTAATTATTTGTGTGTGAAATTGTCAGATCTAAAAAGTTTAAGGACTTGTTGTTTTCCATCTCTAATGTGAATTCTATATTTGGGTGTAAGTTGTTGATATAGGTGAGAAAAGAATTTATTTGACGGTTACTGCCTGTATAGCAAGCGATTACGTCGTCAACATAGCGATACCAATATACAAACATGTGCTGAAAATTGGAATTTAAAATCTTAGTTTCCAAGTAATTCATAAATATTTCTGCTAGCAACGGAGATAATGGCGAACCCATGGGGAGTCCGGTGTTCTGTTTGTAATATTTATCGTTAATTGTGAAATAATTTTGGTCTATGCAAAGTGAGATTAAACTTAATATTTCCTGTGTTATTGCCGGTAAAGTATTATTGCGGATTAAAAGATCTTCAATTAGAGTGATGGTCAATTGTGTGGGAATACTTGGAAAAAGGTTCTTGACATCAAAAGATACAAGTTTGATATTTGTCTTTAGTTCTACATCTTTTATTTTTTCTATTAACTGGAAAGAGTTTTTTATACTGTATTTAGGTTTAGACCCTGCAGACTCTACAATGAAATTCCAGGCAAATATTAAAAATTCTCTCAAAAATATCCAATATATTTTGACTGAATATGAGAAGCCTCGTTTAATGAACATGAATCCTCAACCACCTTCTCTTTATGGTTTATTAAAAATTCACAAAGACGATACTCCCATAAGACCCGTCTGTTCATATATCAATGCACCCTGTCAAAAAATAGCGAAAAAGTTAGTCAACATAATATCAACATATACAAACTTTAAACCTAAATACAGTATAAAAAACTCTTTCCAGTTAATAGAAAAAATAAAAGATGTAGAACTAAAGACAAATATCAAACTTGTATCTTTTGATGTCAAGAACCTTTTTCCAAGTATTCCCACACAATTGACCATCACTCTAATTGAAGATCTTTTAATCCGCAATAATACTTTACCGGCAATAACACAGGAAATATTAAGTTTAATCTCACTTTGCATAGACCAAAATTATTTCACAATTAACGATAAATATTACAAACAGAACACCGGACTCCCCATGGGTTCGCCATTATCTCCGTTGCTAGCAGAAATATTTATGAATTACTTGGAAACTAAGATTTTAAATTCCAATTTTCAGCACATGTTTGTATATTGGTATCGCTATGTTGACGACGTAATCGCTTGCTATACAGGCAGTAACCGTCAAATAAATTCTTTTCTCACCTATATCAACAACTTACACCCAAATATAGAATTCACATTAGAGATGGAAAACAACAAGTCCTTAAACTTTTTAGATCTGACAATTTCACACACAAATAATTACTTTTCTTTCGCTATTTATCACAAGCCCACCCACACAGATACCACAATACACAACACTTCTTTACATCCACAATCACATAAGCTAGCAGCATATAATTGTATGATACATAGATTAATTAATGTCCCATTAAGTAAAGATAATTTCCATTTAGAATTAAACAGAATCGTAGATATTGCCAAAAATAACGGTTATAATGTCAAGATAATTAATAAAATACTCCAAAATAAACTCAATAAAAAAGCCTTAAGCATAATTTATCCGAAAATTAATAATAATACAAAATCAAATTTCACATGTCTAACATATTTAGGTAAACATTCACTAAAAATATCTCAATTCCTTAAAAAACAGAATAAAAACGTCGCCTTTAAAACAACAAATAACCTATGCTCGTATATTAATAACTCGAAATCTAAAAAAGATAACTTAAAGAAATCTGGAGTTTACAGACTGAGATGTGATGACTGTAGTGCTTTGTACATAGGACAAACTGGACGCAGTTTTAGCGTAAGGTTCAATGAACATTTAAGAAGTTACAGGCTCAAAAAAGAAGACTCTAATTACGCAAATCACCTGTTAGAACATAACCACAATTTCACCCTTAATCCTGATATTCTACATATTCAGGAAAAAGGACATAAACTTAATATATTAGAATCCATAACACGCAAAAAACAATAATAATGTAATATTAAATGATCAAATCGACACATATAATTCACCGCTTGTTAACAATTTTGTAAACACACTCCCACCATTATCCACCCCCATCACTCAATTTGCACCACATTCTGATCCCTGATATTTAAGGACATACTTTTAGATTTAGCTTTAGTTGATAACTCCTCGCTTTGATAATGCCACAGTGTGGTGAAACAATTTGTCAGCATTTTAAAATTAAATGTTAAAAGTTTTGTGTAAAAAATTTGAATTTTATTCTCCAACTTCTGAAGTATGAATGAACACTCCTACACAAAATTGGAAATTGAATAGTCAATCTGTCTTAGCTGTAACCCACATACCACTAAGCCGTTCTACGATGTTAAAAACGATATATCAATTCTTTACAATCCAGAGTTATAAACAATCAACACTCCTACAAACTCTGATGAAGTTGTGGGGATCAGCTCTTAAAGTCTGGGGACGGTTTGCCCTAAGCTGATCCGGTGGTCCTGAAAGGGTATTGGGATTAAAACACTACGTTACGAAATGTGATGTATTGTTTTACTATTCACTACATTGCACCAGCCCTAATAACTTATATCTATCGCTATAACTACTTTGAATCCGAATGCTCTAGTTAATCATATCGGTCTATCAATAATTACCTTGGGTTCGAGGTTCCCACGGTGTCCATGTCAAGGTAGCTTATACTAAACAATATGTTTATATTATCGTAACATTAAACATATTGTTTATGTATCGGCTATGAATTATAAACATATGAATTAAATACATTTAATAATAGAAATAAGAATTTAATAATAAGAAATAATCTCGTATAGGGATGGAATATTCCTATACTACAAAGTGACCTCTGTGAGTTTGAGAGATATAACAAATGAAATAGTAGAACATAATCTAAAGCGCTAAGTAACAAGTAGGGTTTCGATATGAATATGGAGAAATACATTTCCGGTAATGAATAATTGGTATATAATCATAGGTTTAATATGGTAAAGTTCATGAGATAATTAGGAAATGAAATGCGGAGATATACCAGGAAGGTACAAGTGAGTGGATTATAGGTAAATTTTATGTTATCCAGATATAGAGAAGAATGATGTAGTACAGGTCTAACAATTGATCGTTTAAATGATAGGAAGAGCCGCCATCGAAGGATCAAAAAGCGACGTCGCTATGAATGCTTGGCCGCTACTAGTCAGTTATCCCTGTGGTAACTTTTCCGACACTCTCTGTTATCAAGACATAGAGAAGAATGATGTAGTACAAGTCTAACAATTGATCGTTTAAAATTGGATATAAGGAACACTTTTAAGATTTGAAACTCAATATAACAGATTCAGATTTCTCCAATCATATTTTAGAAACAGATTACACTTTTCCAAATTTAGATGAAGTAACATTCATGCATAAACAAAGTAAGGTTTCAAATTGAACACTCTGGAATCAGTAGAAATATTCAAAGGTATACAAAACAAAGACAGTAAAATTTTGAACGATTTATTAGACTTATATCTTTTCGATGTCTTGATAACATGAAAATACCCCGTAATCTACACACCTTCCTTCCTAGTACATCTTAGCATTATAATTTTCTAATTATTTCATAAGCTTCAAGCCTTTATCCTTCAAATGATTCAATCTCGGCAATGCATTTCTCCATATTCAAACCGAAACCCCACTTGTTACTTCTAACATTTATTTTGACTATAAATATCGTCTTGAAGAAGACACGTCAGTTGTCGAACCTATAGTCACGTTACAGTTTCTATGAAATAAGTGGTGAAAGTGTTTTATTATATCAATGTATATTAAATAGCTAGTTTTGCCGCTTGGAGAATAGATAAATAGTATGCGTGGCAAAGTTAATCTTCGCAAATTATTTGACTTGATTACTGATTTTATGTAAATATTTCACATTCTATAAGATATTATCCGCATTTAACTAAAAAATATCCAATCAAGTTTTTAAGGGGATGACAGTCGAACCAATTTTTTTAAAGTTGCTTATAATTCGATAAAAAATACTATGGTGAAGGAATTTTTGCTCCAGGACATTCTTTACCGAGAATTTTGCTAAGTTTGAATTAGATTTTGTAAAGTTTCGAAAGACTGGAATCTATTTTGTCATTTAAATTGTTTTTTTGAATTTGAATACATTCTAATATCAAACGTTTGTTGTCATTCATTTCAATATTAAAAATGTTTGTATTGTTGTAGTCAAATGAATGGTTGGTGTCTTTTACATGTTTATTAAGCGCAGTGGATGAATTTTCAGTATATTTGTGTACATTCAATCTTTTTCGAGGTATTGGGAAGATTGGCCGATGTATACCTTTTCGCAATCTTTACAAGGGATGGAATAAACAGTATGGGTTATCTTTTTGAAAGGTCCGCTGCTTTTTAGTTTAGTAAACACCCTGGACTAAAAATCCAGTAATATGGATTCGAATCCCGCCTATGGTTCAATCTTTTACGTTTTTTCATCTTTATAATCCTATGTTAAATTATCTTCATAATTCAGAAAATGTAATTCTATATCTCTCAAGTTACCTACACGAAATTGTGATCAATTAGGCAAAGAAACTTTAAATTTGATATATAAATATACTTATCCAACTTTTCTATTTTTCATGTCTCGGTAAATCCTAATTTCACCATTGGAAATGTATATATATATATATATATATATATATATATATATATATATATATATATATATATAAGTTTAAAGTTTCTTTGCCTAATTGGCCACTATCGTGTATGTAACTTAAGAGATATAGAATTATCTTCATAATTCAGAAAATTTAATTCTATATCTCTTAAGTTATATATATATATATATATATATATATATATATATATATATATATATATATATATTTATATGTTTTCTTGGTATATTGGTTCGTATATATACTGATAATGAAATAAAAATTCTGTTTTGACGTTTCGACAACGTTTATTGCCTTTATCAAAATTGTTGATTGAAATTAGTGTTTCCATGTAATTTAGAAAAGAATAGATGATTTCGATTAATGAAATGCGTCTGCAGCCGACTTGTGTTTTAAGATCCAATTAAAACTGCAGAAAACATTGGATCGGTTGTGTGTGAAAGAGTAATGTATGGCTAACTACAATTTGAAATAGATTGAATTTGATTAAATACAAGACATTCCAATATTGTACAATTATAAATATCTATGAATTATTGTATGAATTAGTTACTCTATGATGAGTATTTCTATCATAACTATTCAAGTTTAAGATAATTCTATGGAATTTAACCTCAAAATTGTTATTCTATAGTGTCATAGTTAAATAATACTTCATCTTTTTTAGGTTGAATTTTAAATAGACAATGGAAAGTGGCACTTCAAATTAATAAAATTTTGTTAAGTTTGAATTAGATTATTGTACAGTTTCGAAAGATTGGAATCTATTTTGTCATTTACACAATTGTTCTTTTTAATTTGAATAGATTCTAATATCAAACGTTTGTTGTCGTTTGTTTCAATATTTAAAATTTTTGTATTGAAACAAACGACAACAAACGTTTGATATTAGAATCTATTCAAATTAAAAAGAACAATTGTGTAAATGACAAAATAGATTCCAATCTTTCGAAACTGTACAATAATCTAATTCAAACTTAACAAAATTTTATTAATTTGAAGTGCCACTTTCCATTGTCTATTTAAAATTCAACCTAAAAAAGATGAAGTATTATTTAACTATGACACTATAGAATAACAATTTTGAGGTTAAATTCCATAGAATTATCTTAAACTTGAATAGTTATGATAGAAATACTCATCATAGAGTAACTAATTCATACAATAATTCATAGATATTTATAATTGTACAATATTGGAATGTCTTGTATTTAATCAAATTCAATCTATTTCAAATTGTAGTTAGCCATACATTACTCTTTCACACACAACCGATCCAATGTTTTCTGCAGTTTTAATTGGATCTTAAAACACAAGTCGGCTGCAGACGCATTTCATTAATCGAAATCATCTATTCTTTTCTAAATTACATGGAAACACTAATTTCAATCAACAATTTTGATAAAGGCAATAAACGTTGTCGAAACGTCAAAACAGAATTTTTATTTCATTATCAGTATATATACGAACCAATATACCAAGAAAACATATAAATATTACAAATGGTTCAAGAATATCAACAAAAGAATATATATATATATATATATATATATATATATATATATATATATATATATATATATATATATATATATATATATATATATATATATATGATTCGATTTCCAATATAAAAGAAAATGATAAAATTAGGATTTACCGTGACATTAAAAATAGAAAAGTTACATAAGTATATTTCATTCCCGGAAATGTATTTCTCCATTTTCATATCGAAACCCTACTTGTTACTTAGCGCTTTGGATTATGTTCTATGGTAAAATTAGGATTTACCGAGACATTAAAAATAGAAAAGTTAAATAAGTATATAATATGGAATTAAAAACATTATTTAAAAGTTAAATATATAATTAGAATAAGAGATTGAAGATTGTATTATAATAAAAACCAAAATGTAAAGTAGTTTGTAAGAGTGTAAAGAAGAAACAGTGAAAAGTGGAAAAACGTACAGTGCTACGAAATAAGAAAATCATAATTCAAATGATTTAAAGACTATCTGAAGATAGCAAACTATTAGAATAGATTAAGAATATGTAATAGATGTAAGCTAGAATTAAGACATCTCAGTTATACAAAATTGTATAAGTTTTATTTATATTTAAAATCATGTATTAATTTTAAGCAATGACAACTGTCAAAATAGACCTAATAATGAGAATTATTAGGTGAATTGGAACCTAATCATAGGTTATTATACATCAAAATGTGAGGAAAAATGTTGATAACATGAATTCAAATAGTAGAATGAACAATAACTTCAATCAATTAGAAAATCTTCAATATATCAAATATTTCAAAATACTAAATTCCTATTGGTCAATACAACAATTAAGATGTGTCAAAATACAACAATGCTAGATAAGTGTCAGTCCCAACAATGGGAATAGCTGACTAGATATTCAGAAAGAATTGCCTCATTGGTCGATGAGATTAAAACAAGCTTCCTTTTGTGGGCCCTATAAAAGGCAAATCAAAGGAAAGCTAGTTTAGTTTGCACTTACATCTGAGCACTGAATGTGTCTCTGCGACTCATTAAATTAACATAACTGAAGTTTGCAGTAATATCTAGGCAGAGGCTATGCTCCTCTTGCAACTCACATAGTCAAAAGTTCAACATAACCAAAGTTTTGCCATTACATCTAAGCAGAAGCTGTGCTTCTCCTGCAACTCAAATTAAACATCGGAGTTGAACCTAAGCTCGACTACCACAACATAACCAAAGTTTATTAGTACTTCCTACGAGGCAGTTAAAGTGTTCGTAAATCTTCCAGTTCGTAACAGCCAGCAAAGTTTTTATATCTCAAAAAGAATAGAAATCATTATCAACAAAGTATCAACAAGTTTCTTAATTAGAAGGAGTATCAACAAGTGTTACCTGTGAATGTGTACGCACATAATTTAATAGCAGAGTAAATGTGTTCAATGTGAATTCTCAAGTAATATAAGAAGATATCAAAACCAACGAAATATTACCAACATTTATCCCAATAATTTAATAGGATATAACAATTGAGTCCATTTAAAATTTCATCACTGTGTAGGAGCATTAGTAGAGTATGTGAAACATTTTGATCGAAAAATTTTTATGATTTAACGCGACCCCACGGAAAATGTTTTGGTGTATAAAACAAAAGTATAAAATTTCCACCTCCTAAATTGACCGCAACCCCTTTTTTTCCGCCATTTTGTGGTATTTTGAACATTTTTAGGGGAAGTTTGTCAAAAAAAATGTATATCTCCAGTTGTATTGGGAATTAGAAAACCAAACTGGAACCCTTTTATTGTCAATGTTTATGGAACTCCCAGTTCAAATTTCAAGTTGATCCGACCTCCCCCTTCCTCGCAATATATATATATATATATATATATATATATATATATATATATATATATATATATATATATATATATATATATATATATATATATATATATATATACATATATATATATATATATATATGTGTTTGTATTTGTATGTTTTCTTGGTATATTGGTTCGTATATATACTGATAATGAAATAAAAATTCTGTTTTGACGTTTCGACAATGTTTATTGCCTTTATCAAAATTGTTAATTGAATTAGTGTTTCCATGTAATTTAGAAAAGAATAGACGATTTCGATTAATGAAATGTGTCTGCAGCCGACTTGTGTTTTAAGATCCAATTAAAACTGCAGAAAACATTGGATCGGTTGTGTGTGAAAGAGTAATGTATGGCTAACTACAATTTGAAATAGATTGAATTTGATTAAATACAAGACATTCCAATATTGTACAATTATAAATATCTATGAATTATTGTATGAATTAGTTACTCTATGATAAGTATTTCTATCATAACTATTCAAGCTTAAGATAATTCTATGGAATTTAACCTCAAAATTGTTACTCTATAGTGTCATAGTTAAATAATACTTCATCTTTTTTAGGTTGAATTTTAAATAGACAATGGAAAGTGGCACTTCAAATTAATAAAATTTTGTTAAGTTTGAATTAGATTATTGTACAGTTTCGAAAGATTGGAATCTATTTTGTCATTTACACAATTGTTCTTTTTAATTTGAATAGATTCTAATATCAAACGTTTGTTGTCGTTTGTTTCAATATTTAAAATTTTTGTATTGTTGTAGTCGAAAGTATGGTTAATGTCTTTCACATGTTTATTGAGCGCAGTTGATGAATTTTTGGTATATTTGTGGCCATTTAATCTTTTTTCGAGGTATTGTGAAGATTGGCCAATATATACCTTTTCGCAATCTTTGCAAGGGATGGAATAAACAGTATGGGTTATTTTTTTGAAAGGTACGCTGCTTTTTAATTTTGTAAAGAGACTTTTCTGATTTAAATAACTCTTATGACATATATGTAGGTCATAAGGTTTCACTATATTACAAATTTTCTCTGAAAGTCCACCGATATATGGTAGTGATATGTAATGCCTATCATTAGTTTTCTCATTATTAGTATTGATTCCACCAAATGAGTTATAAAATTTATGAATTTTGTCTTTAGTTATCGAATTTACTAAATCAATGGGATAACCATTTCTTATTAAAGTTTCTTTTGTTTTTGTAATAGATATAGTTCTCAGTTCAGGAGAACTTAATCGAATAGCTCTATCTATTAGATTTATAATAACATTTTTCTTATATTTTTTAGGTATATTAGAATTGAAATTAGTATACCTTCTTGACCAAGTAGGTTTGGTATACCATTTTGTTAGAATTTTGTTATCATTTGATTTTCTTACTAAAGTTAAATCTAAAAAATTTATTTCGTTATGATTTTCTAATTCAATCGTAAATTGTAACTTATGGTGAAAGGAATTGAAAGAATTCAAAAATTCATTACATTTGTTTTCAGGGATTGCAGCAATACAATCATCAACATATCTTTTGAAGAAGGCTATATTATAATTTAGTTGAGATACTACTTTTTCTTCAAGGAATTCCATTACTATTTGGGCTATGATACTTGATATATATATATATATATATATATATATATATATATATATATATATATATATATATATATATATATATATATATATATATACATGTATATACATATATGTATATACATATATGCATGGGAACTTGCGTGACGGCTAACTCGGGCAGTTTTCAACCGATTCAACTGAAATTTGAACTATAGGTAGGTTTTATGCCCTCAAAACTGACTTCCGATTTTCAAGTCAAAATATCAAATAGTTTCTGAGAAATTCGAGCTTAAGTAAATTTTTTAGCTAATTTCCCAATTGAAATATCTCATGTCCTTTTCATCCGATTGACATTTGCTTAGCGTCAAAATATAGGCATTTGCATATATTTTTACGTAGTAATCATCGTTTTTATATTACATTAGCAATATGATACTATTTTAGGTGATAAAGGTATATAAATTTTTTTTTACATAAAAAAATCATGAAATGTGCCTGTGAATACAAATATGCATTTGTAAATACGTGTTAATGTGTTTGTATGTGTGTATGTAAGTAAGTGTACGTGTATGTGAGTGTGTGTGTATGTAAGTGTGTGTGTATGAATGTATGTGCGCGCGCGTGCGTTAAAAAATCACAGAATGGTCTATAAAATATACTTGAACACGCCCAATATCCATCTCATAATAATAATAACAGAACACACATACCTACATGTAAATGCACGTGTATAATAATTATAGAATACTATAATAAATATGAGGGGTACATATCTGTCTCAGGTATACGACAGATTCATCGTATTGTAAAGATGAGAGACCCGTTTTTACTACATTGTATAATACATAGTTTATACCTACACATACCTATAATAATAAGTATGTGTAAAAAATTTGCATATAAATAATGGATGAGAACATAGTCCAAGAAGATCTTCTCATCTTATGGATGAGAACTACTTTGTAAGGCTGATTCAAATTTTTGATACAACAGCTGTCAGTTTTTGTAAGAACACGTGTGGTCTTAGTGATCTCGTGTCGTGCTTCAGTCTTTGTTTGATTTTCTATCGTGGACGTCATTTTATTATCGATCACTATACTTAGAATATTCCATGTATTATTAAGTAACGTTGCTCTGTTTAAAAAACATCAATTTCAGAATCATCACTTGGAGGCACTTGTTCAATTGCACATACACTTGTACTCACTTGAGATATTAAACCTTTGTTATCTTCAGCTAATTTCACTGATGAACGTGTTTTGCGTGTTGATGAAGATCAATTCGCAGTTTCCTCCTAAATTTTCTTACATGACAAATATCTCTTATAGCATCGTTGATGAAAATCCTTTTCCGTCAAGGATGCTGGCAATAATCGGAACTTATTATCACTCTTTACTTATCGACTGATAGAGCGATTGGCTGCGGCTCATCAGGACACAATATGCACATCTGTAAATCTGCCTCCATTATTGATACATTTTTTATAATTTTTTAGAAAGAGCAACGTTACATAATAATACTTGGGATATTTTAAGTATAGTGATCGATAATAAAATGACGTTTACGATAGAAAGTCAAACAAAGACTGAAGCACAACATGAGATCACTAAGACCACACTTGTTCTTACAAAAACTTGAATCAGCCTTACAAAGTAGTTCTCATCCATAAGATGAGAAGATCTTCTTAGACTATGTTCTCATCCTTTATTTATATGCAAATTTTTTACACATACTTATTATTATAGGTATGTGTAGGTATAAACTATGTATTATACAATGTAGTAAAAACGGGTCTATCATCTTTACAATACGATGAATCTGTCGTATACCTGAGACAGATATGTACCCCTCTTATTTATTATAGTATTCTATAATTATTATACACGTGCATTTACATGTAGGTATGTGTGTTCTGTTATTATTATTATGAGATGGACATTGGGCGTGTTCAAGTATATTTTATAGACCATTCTGTGATTTTTTAACGCACGCGTAATAAGGCACGCGCGCGCACATACATACATACACACACACTTACATACACACACACTCACATACACGTACACTTACTTACATACACACATACAATATTATTATTATATACTTTTATCACCTAAAATAGTATCATATTGCTAATGTAATATAAAAACGATGATTACTACGTAAAAATATATGCAAATGCCTATATTTTGACGCTAAGCAAATGTCAATCGGATGGAAAGGACATGAGATATTTCAATTGGGAAATTAGCTAAAAAATTGACTTAAGCTCGAATTTCTCAGAAACAATTTGATATTTTGCCTTGAAAATCGGAAGTCAGTTTTGAGGGCATAAAACCTACCTATAGTTCAAATTTCAGTTGAATCGGTTGAAAACTGCCCGAGTTAGCCGTCACGCAAGTTCCCATGCATATATGTATATATATATGTATATATATATATATATATATATATATATATATATATATATATATATATATATATATGTAGAACTGGATTCTCGGGTATTGATCCGCGTTGTGTGACCAATTTCACGACGTTTCGGCAAAGTCGCATTTGCCATCTTCAGGTGATTCGACCGTAGAGTGCGAACTGTTCGCCTAGATTTTCCAGACTCTACGGTCGAATCATCTGAAGATGGCAAATCGCAAATGGCGACTTTACCGAAACGTCGTGAAATTGGTCCTTTTGAGGACCGAAACCACACAACGCGGATCAATACCCGAGAATCCAGTTCTACACATTACGTCCGCGAGAACCTAAGAAGAAACATATATAGGTATATATATATATATATATATATATATATATATATATATATTGCGAGGAAGGGGGAGGTCGGATCAAATTTAAATTTGAACTGGGAGTTCCTTAAGCATTGACAATAAGAGGGTTCCAGTTTGGTTTCCTAATTCCCAATACAACTGGATATAAAATTTTTTTTGATAAACTTCCCCTAAAAATGTCCAAAATACCACAAAATGGCGGAAAAAAAGGGGTTGCGGTCAATTTAGGAGGTAGAAATTTTATACTTTTGTTTTATACACCAAAACGAACATTTTCCGTGGGGTCGCGTTAAATCATAAAAATTTTTCGATATCACTTATTTTTTGGTTTCACATACTCTACTACATCTGAATTTTAAACATAAACAAGTAAAATAAACATTCACTTAGAAGTTGTATATTAGATTAAGGAAATTGAGGTTAAATTGAAAACATAGAAAATTTTTAAAGCATAAAGTTAAATTTGTAAACATAGAAAGATTTTAATAAGATATAAGGTTACATAAATAAATAGATTTATTTCATTCCATATAATATCAATTCAATCAGAATAAAATAAAAATCAATAAAGAGCTAGCCGGAGGAAAAAGAAAATTTGAATAACAAATAGAATTTATAAAAATTAAATAAACTCAGTAAGAGTTTAGTTAATAACATATATATAGATATATATTATATATATTCTTTTATTGATATTCTTGAACCATTTGTAATATTTGTATGTTTTCTTGGTATATTGGTACGTATATATACTGAAAATGAAATAAAAATTCTGTTTGACGTTTCGACAATGTTTATTGTCTTTATCAAAATGTGAATTAGTGTTTCCATGTAATTTAGAAAAGAATAGATGATTTCGATTAATTAAATGCGTCTGCATTTTAATTGGATCTTAAAACACAAGTCGGCTGCAGACGCATTTCATTAATCGAAATCATCTATTCTTTTCTAAATTACATGGAAACACTAATTCACATTTTGATAAAGACAATAAACATTGTCGAAACGTCAAACAGAATTTTTATTTCATTTTCAGTATATATACGAACCAATATACCAAGAAAACATACAAAAGATACATATATATATACATATATATATATATATATATATATATATATATATATATATATATATATATATATATACGTTAATTCTTCTTTTTATTCAGGAACTTGTTGATAATTTGTTGTTAATTGTTTTATTCTTTCTAAGATATAAGACTTCGTTTATACTAAACTGGAAATGCTATCGAAGATTGACTATTCTCCGATGCCACTTAAATAACTTTGGTTATGTTAACCTTTAACGTTGAGATGAAGACTCATGAAGACTATTTGCTTCGTAGGAATTACTAATTGACTTCGGTTATATTAACTTTTCGAAGCTGCAGAGACTCTTTCAGTTCTCCGATGTTACTAAAAACTTTATGGTTATGGAAATTAAATTGAGCTGCAGGAAACACATTCAGTGCTCAGATGTAAATGCAAACTAACTAGCTTTCCTTTCATTTTTCCTTTTATAGGGCCCACAAAAGGACGCTAGTTCAATCATTCTCAGCCAATCAGGTACTTCTTCTTAATATCTAGGAAGCTATTCCCATTGTTGAATCTGACAGTTCTTTCTTATTGTTGAGCTTTGAAGTATCTAATTGTTGTATCGACCAACGAGAATTGAGTATTTTTAACATTTTGATATATTGAAGATTTTCAAATTAATTAAAGTTATTGTGCATTCTGCTATTTAAATTCATATTAGCAACATTTTTTCCCATATTTTGATATATGATACCCTATGATTAGGTTCCTACTAACTTGATAATTCTGATTATTATGTCTATTTTGACATTTGTCATTGCTTAAATCTAATACATAATCTAAAATATAAATAACATGTATATAACTTTGTAGAACTGAAATTTCTTAATACTATCTTATATCTATAACTTATTTTACTAGTTTGTGCTATCATCTGATAGTCTTTGAATCATTTTAATTCCATATTATATATACTTTTTAAACTATTTTTAATGTTTCGGTAAGTTCAAATTCTACCATTTTATTTTATATAGGAAATGAAATCATAACAATATATATGCTGTGTTGGGTTGCCGGGATATACTCCGCGTTGTCGTAGATTGGTTTCGGTAGAAACCGTTGATATGACGACGTTTCGGCACAATCTCATGTGCCATCTTCAGGGCTGCTGCTCTGCTTCGAGTTAACTTGAAACTGATCTCCGTTGATCCTGTTGGTGTTTTATGTATCCTTGTTACATCTGGATGATTTTGCCGGTTTGATGCGTCTGATTGAGTTTGTTGGTCTGTTGCGTTCGAGCGATTTTGTCGGTTCGTTGCGTTCGAGCGAGTTTGTCTGTCCGTTGTATTAGTCTGGTTGACTGTTCTCCTGGGTGGTTGAAGGGCTGGTTTCCAAGCAGTTGGTAGTCTCTGTGTATCATCTCTTATATTAAGATTTGAAGGTCGCTTCTCGATTTCGATGGCTTCTCTTATGATGCGTTTTGTGTTGTGCTCCAGGCTGGCTAGGACTCAGGTGTTGTCAAAATCGATCTCATGTGAAGTTTTTCTCACATGTTCGGCAAGTGATGATGTTGTTTCTTGCTTTGCGACTGCATTGCGGTGTTCTTCACGTCGCATGTTAATTCTTCTGTTAGTTGGTCCTATGTTTTGCATGGTATTTCGTAGACCCCTTGCGTTTCCAGATTTATTTTGGATTTAGCGTTGGGCAGTATTTGACCAATCTTTCTTGTCGTGTTGAAACTTGTCTCAATGTTGTGTTTTTTGAGGATTCTGCTGATCTTATCTGTAGGACCTTTGACGTATGGGAGATGGGCTTTGGCGACAGGTTTTTCTTTTTCTTCTTCTGTGGTTCGATCTATCTGGCCTCGGGGCCTTAGTGCTCGTCTGATATTGCCTTCTGAAAACCCATTTTGTTGTAGCGCATTTCTTGTTTTTTGTGGTCATTGTCCGTTAGTCGGTCTGATCTCGTTATGAGTGTTTTTATTACGGCTTGAAGTTGTGACGGATGGTGATGTGACTGGGCGTTCAGGTAACGATTCGTGTGTGTTGGTTTCCTGTATATGGTGTGTCCTATTCTGCCGTTTCTCTTTCTCACAAGAACATCTAGGAAGGGTAGTTGGTTGTCCTTCTCGATCTCCATTGTGAACTTGATTTTTTTGTGAATTCTGTTCATGTGGCTCAGAAATTTTGTCAGTGCGGCTTCTCCGTGGGTCAAGATGACAAAAGTATCGTCTACGTATCGTAGCCATAGTTTTGGTTTTTGAGTGGCTGATGGGATGGCTCGTTCTTCAAAGTCTGTTATAAACAGGTTGGCTAATACTGGAGATAAGGGTGATCCCATCGGTGCCCCTTCAATTTGTTTGTATCTTTGGTCCTTGTAGTTGAAGTACGTATTTTTAAGGCAGTGTTTGGTTAGTTCGATGATGTCGTATCTGGTATTTCTTCTGGATAATTTCGACGGCCTCATCGATGGGGATATTAGTAAAGAGTGATACGATGTCGAAGCTCACGAGCATGTGGCCAGGTTCCAGCTTCATGTTTTTTATGCGTTCGATGAAGTGGCTTGCGTTCTTCACGTAAGATTCGGCTTCTTCGGCATAGGGTTGTAGCTTCTTTGCTAGACATTTTGCGAGCTATTGTAAAGGTGAACCTATCGAACTGACAATAGGCCTTTGTGGAGCTCCTTCTTTATGAATCTTGGGAAGGCCGTACAGTTTCGAACACTTCGACGATTTCTCTCTTGGTATGAATCTATGTTGTTCTTCTTTGTCGATTTGGCTTGCCTTGATTTTCGTTCTGGTCGCTTTCTCCAGGTACGTAGTGGGGGCAGTGCCTATCGGTTGGTAAGTGTCATCTTGTAAGTGTTTGAATTTTGTCGTCGTACTCTCTGATGTCCATTACTACAGTTGCGTTGCCCTTGTCTGCTGGTAGTATGATGCAGTGGCGGCTCCTCGAGGGAGGCTAAGGAGGCTCATCCTCCTCACCAATTTATCTTAATGATCATTCTCCATTTTATTTCCTGTTTCTCTGATAATTCTTCAAATTTTACAATCAATTCCCCGTTCTCAGTAGTTATTTTCAATCTGGCAACAGTGCCCAGAGGCTAGATTCTCTATATATCTCAAACGCTAAACACGTGTGCTCAACACAGTTGCTGTTTTTCCAACCAGTCCAATTGCTCTACATTAAGTAAAACACTAGAATTGCAACGTTCTTTGTAGGCTAGCCTCTCGTTCGCCGTCGATCAGTCGTATGAAATACGACACTTGCTGGGACACATGCTGCGTCAGTACTTGTAATTGAGTCATGCCACGCGACGCGAAGTAAGGTTAGATTAAAATTTGTCTGTTCGATAAATTGTTAAACGTTAAAATGAGTGGTAGTCCTAGTAGTGATTTAGTTGCTGGCTTTTAGAAAATCCATTTAGTGGATTAACATATTACAGAAAAGTGTTTTTTTAAAATAAACGGCCTTTATCGGATTTGAAAGGATTAGTGATGACAGGTAAGTTTCAAATTTTTTTTTAGCAGATCCACCAAACGAACTGAACTTTTAAATAACATAGTAGGAAACAGAATTCCTGTAATGCTCCAACTCGATGGAATTTTACATCACGTGCAGTGTTTACCATCCATAAAATTAAAGACAAATTAATTGAAACATTTGATTTTATATTAAACAGTGATGACTTTTCGACAGATCAGGTTTCATTAAATGCTGCTGTTGGTTTAAAATCTTATTTACAAAACGAATTTTTGTTTTTTCTTGATACTTTTGAATTAATATTTGAACAAACTAATCTTATTTTTCAAATTTTACAACATAAATTCACTGATATAATTTATTCAAGAGATCGTTTGAAACATCTCATTGATAAAATTTCCGTAATACAGAATTTAATTTTAATATTTTATTTGAAAATTTTCCAACTGATGAGGCTCCTCCCGCGAAAAGGAGTAAAACATATAATTTGGTAGACAAGAAACTACATTATAAACAACTTTTTTATGAAATTTTAGATACTATTAAAGGTCAAATTGAGATTCGATTTTCCGATTTACATGAATTTAAGTTTTTCGACTTGATGAATAGAAGATTTTTCGAATCTTTTTCAAAAGAGTTTCCCAATACACTTTTAGATAACTTAGTTCTAAAATACAATTTTTTTGATAAAATAACACTGCACAATGAATTATGCGTTATATACTCGGATAAAGATATTTTAGGTCAGTACGACAGTCACGCCGATATGATAAAATATGTGATAGACAATGATTTGCAACAAGCTTTTACCTCAGTTTTATAAACTACTTTGTTTGACAGTCATCATTCCTGTCACGTCGCCATCGGTGGAGAGATCATTTTCTACTCTCAAACGAATTAAAACTTACATGCGAAATACAATGGGCCAAAATCGTTTATACAATGTTAGTTTGATATCTATTGAAAAAGATTTTATAAAACACTTAAAACAAAATGATACATTTTATGATAACATTATTGATCATTTTCGCAAACTAAAGACCGTAGAATTCTGTTAATATATAAGAAAAGTTAATAAAATTAATAAAAAAAACAAAACACGAAAAATTCCAAAAAAAAAAGAAAAAATATCAAAAATCCCAAAAAAAAATAAAAAAAAACGAGCAAAAAAATTGTTTGGCAAGAGAAACTCTACAACTCCACGTTGGTTCTTGCTGGGCAACAATTAATTTTGTCACTGAAGTAGCTGGTACGGTCGCTGTGCAAAGGTTAAATTAATTGGCTGAATAGAGTATATTTTCACAAAAACGTTTTAAGTCGAGCCTCCTCTCTTAAAAAGTGCACGAGCCGCCACTGGTATGATGATGTCAGTGTTCGCTCTTAGGTTCATCAGAGCATAGTGTTCATCTCGTGTCAGGTTCTTCTTTGGAGGTTATGCTTTTTTCAGGATTCAGACTACATCCTGTCGTACGGCGTCAGCTGAAGTGGATGGAAGACTCGTTACTGAGGCTTTTACACTGCAGATGATGTCTTCGGTAGGAATCTGGGTGGGTGCTATAGCGTAGTTGGATCCGTTGGCGAGGATACGTTGTGCGTTGTTGTCTAGAGGAAAACTTGACAGATTGTACACCAGTTTATTGATGTCCAAAGGCTGTACCTCCTTGTTGGGCCTTTGAGTCCTCTTCAGTTCTTCAAATTTTCTCTTCTGTTTGGCAGTGGTTCATTCGGCGTCTGTTTGGGAACGGAAATCCGACAGCTGGTCTATTTTGTTCCAGAGTAATGGATGTAGTCTGCTGCTTAGTTCCATATGTAGTTGTAATAGCTCCTTGTTGGTTTTGTCCAGGATCTTTCTTGTGTCTTGGATGGATTCTCGAATCAGGGCACGGCTTGTTCTTCTTAGGATTTTGTTTCTCTTGGGATTATTCATGTGAAATTTGATCTGCATACTTTTCGGAATGATGTCCTCGTCTCTGCAGCGTTCCAAGAAGGTGAGGGTACACAATAGCTTGCTTCGTTTGGATCGTAGGTTCTCGAAGATCTTAGTTTGGTGGGTTATCTTCTCGCCGTAGAGTTGATTTATGTTCTGCTTCAGGTTTCCGCAGGCGTTATATGCTGTGTTGGGTTGCCGGGATATACTCCGCGTTGTCGTAGATTAGTTTCGATAGAAACCGTTGATATGACGACGTTTCGGCACAATCTCATGTGCCATCTTCAGGGCTGCTACTCTGCTTCGAGTTAACTTGAAACTGATCTCCGTTGATCCTGATGGGGTTTCATGTATCCTTGTTACATCTGAATGATTTTGCCGGTTTGATGCGTCTGATTGAGTTTGTTGGTCTGTTGCGTTCGAGCGATTTTGTCGGTTCGTTGCGTTCGAGCGAGTTTGTCGGTCTGTTGAATTAGTCTGGTTGACTGTCCTCCTGGGTGGTTGAAGGGCTGGTTTCCAAGCAGTTGGTAGTCTCTGTGTATCATCTCTTGTATTAAGATTTGAAGGTCGCTTCTCGATTTCGATAGCTTCTCTTATGACGCGTTTCCTTTTGTGCTCCAAGCTGGCCAGGACTCGGGTGTTGTCAAAATCGATTTCATGTGAAGTTTTTCTCACATGTTCGGCAAGTGATGATGTTGTTTCTTGCTTTGCAACTGCATTGCGGTGTTCTTCACGTCGAATGTTGATTCTTCTGTTAGTTTGTCCTATGTAGCTTCCTCCGCATTCTTTGCATGGTATTTCATAGACCCCTTGTGTTTCCAGATTTATTTTGGATTTAGGGTTGGGCAGTATTTGACCAATCTTTCTTGTCGTGTTGAAACTTGTCTCAATGTTGTGTTTCTTGAGGATTCTGCTAATCTTCTCTGTAGTACCTTTGACGTATGGGAGATGGGTTTTGGCGACAGGTTTTTCTTTCTCTTCTTCTGTGGTTCGATCTATCTGGCGTCGGGGCCAGACGAGCACTAAGGCACGGAAATTACACTATTGGAGTTCTCGATCTGCAAAACAGTATCGAGAGGGAGATACTGCAGTAGGAACAACATCCCTATAATGATTTAATGGTAAGAAT
The DNA here is from genome assembly GCA_958510875.1 of Endomychus coccineus. Classification (NCBI taxonomy): domain Eukaryota; kingdom Metazoa; phylum Arthropoda; class Insecta; order Coleoptera; family Endomychidae; genus Endomychus; species Endomychus coccineus. The sequence goes on from OY294067.1 coordinate 152,924,787, forward strand.
CTTATAATCTAACTGTTATCGAAATACAATAACTTCCTTCATGGATAAGAATATATCGTTGTCGTAGAATCACATTGGATTTACAGGGAACGTAACCAGAATTCACCAATATTTTGATAAAAACGACCAGTTATGCGTACCACACATATTCTTATCTCACGAACGGTTTCGACACTATTTACTATAACAATAGTTTTCAAACCAAGTTTTAAAGCTTTTCCAAGTCAGCCTTCAGGAAGAACCTGAAGCTTTCCTCAATAATATCTACAGTGGATAGTCTAATCACATTCACAATTTTCATAGTACAATTGCAACAGTTTTTTGTGGAAATATCACTTCTTTCGAAGATTCAGTTTTATTTGACTGACCGCATTAAAAAATAGTTGTTGCGAAAATTATAGAACTAGAATCTTTTTTTCAAACATAAATAGTTCAATTTACCAAACATGGGTTTGCGAAATAATCGGATAAACACGGTGTTTTGGGGAAACCTACTCAAGTCATCACAAATGTTCGAAAATTGAGATATCAAGTTTGATTATGATGCGATTTAGCATTCCTTCAGTTGCGCTTATATACACATATCGACATAATTAAAATCGGACCAAATACTGAAAAACATTAAAATTTTCAAAAATGATCGTTAATTGTTCATTTATTCATAAGAATATATTCGAAAATTACTTACCCGTAGGGAATATGGCATCAGGGAATAATTCAATTTGTTCTTTGTAGGTTTATTGCACTGAAAATTTGTATGATGACTCCCAGAATTGTACGGATGACAGATATATTTGTCAAGATTTAATAGAGAAATAGTAAATGACATGGGGGAAATACCATGGATGTGCTGAAAAAACTCGATTCTTGTTTCCACTTAGGGTCCACTCTCTTGGTAGCAGGTGTCGTTTCAATTAAGAGTAGTAAATATTTGGTAACATCTACTGTATTGAGTTGCACTCAGCTAAATATTGCAACGCGCCAGTTTTTTGGTAGAAATAAATGTTTTTAAGTGAATTTTGTTTTGGGGCGAGAGGCATGGCGTATCCCTGAGCATTCTTGTTTGAGAAAAGTTAAACGTAATTTGAAAGAAACAACATTGGTAAAACTAAGTTAATAAAATGTTGCCTTAAAGTACAACAATGTACATCAGCTACGTCAAAATGATGTGTGTAGCGTAGTAGGTACTGAAAAGTACAATACACCTTACCGTTTTTTTGAAAAACCTTAAAAATTAATTTATGTAATCCAAATTCCATTAAATCAATGTAATTTTCCATTGCAGTCTGATAACAAATAGCAACATTTCTAAAGTTCCAAATTATTTCAGGTGATATTATTTATAAAAGGGGGTGGGGCCATCTGTTGGTTTATTTTTGAAATTGCTTTAATACTACATCGTAAATTTTTTAATAATTTATTCGTGCTTTTTTTAGCAGACTACACCTTCCAATTAATTATGAAAAACAATTTCAGTTAAGGGGCTATTAACTCAATTTTGCAGCAAATTATCGATTTTTTCTTGCTCTTTTTCACGAATAGTGGCCAATGAACGTCTTCGAAATTATCAACACCACATGTACAAAAAATCGTATATGAACGTGATCCTAACGCGAATGAATCAACATTTGACATACCGCATTCAATGTTGAACCTGCATCGGTGATGCTAGCCCAGTCGGTAAGACCCAGACCTCATAATTTTCTGCTTTCAATAGCGTAAAAGGATCCAGTCAGAAAATAACAATTTTTAAGGTTATCACAATTTGTACTAGGTCCATTAATGTCCTATCGATTATAGAGAAGTCCACTTCAGTCATCAGGGGTATTTTACAGGAAATGCTTAAGACATCAAAATAAAGGTCTCCGTAAAAATACAGATTTCAATATTTAAGGTTATCACAATCTGTACTGGGTCCATTAATGTCCTATCGAGTATAGAGAAGTCCACTTCAGTCATCAGGGGTATTTTACAGGAAATGCTTAAGACATCAAAATAAAGGTCTCCGCAAAAATACAGATTTGTCGGAAGATAAATAAATCTACTTGTTATTTCACAATGCATTTCAAGAGTATCGTATCTGTGTCACAAATATAATTCTTTTTGAACTTATAATACCGTACTTGATTAATGTTAATGGAGCCTATTTTATAGCTATGAATTCCAAAAGTTTGAGGAATGTCCAAAAGTATAAGCGATATCGAGACGGATACATCCATGTGGTGCTTGTACGTTTTCTTTTCTTGCACTAAAGTTTTATCTTTCCTTCCATTAAAATAAAGACTTAATAATTTTCCTCTGGCCAAGTACCAATCTGTCAGAAATGTCATATTTGTGGCAAACAATACCTACTGTTGGTAGCTTTATTCTCATTTGCTTGGCATTTGAAGAAAAAAAAGTGGCAATTAATTGTTCATCAGAGGATTAACTGAAGCCCAACATCGACTCTAATATATCTACTAAGCAAAGCACAATAGTAGATTGCGCATATATACTAATCATATCTTTTAAGGGCTGTTATGATATGACACTTATTGTAGATATTTGTGGACTGTATATGGGTATTAAAAGTCGTTGAAATCTTGATAGTTTTATTAGCTCGAATTTACATGAAGATGCTTTCATCTAATAACGTGTTGCATATACGAGCTCTCTTGAGATACTGCCTTAGGCTCGTTCTCCCCACTTCTTAGCGGGAACTTTCAAATAAAGAATATATTGCGCTAGAGCGCCAAACAGGCTAGTAGAAGTGTATATTTTTTAATTGAAAAAATCGGTGATTTTTCAAAGTAAAACGCACCTTTTGAACGAAATTGTAATAATAATTATAATTATTTTTTTAAATCATATATTTAAGGGATGCTGAAAGGCTGAAGATATTTTTTTAATTGAAAAAATCACATTGATTATACACCTTTTAAGGGATATTGCAGTATTAATGTAAAATAAAAACAAAACAAGGTCATTTTCGATACACCGTAATGTACATAATGTGGGTACAATTTTATATAACAAAATAAAAAAATCTTCAATGTTTTTTTAATTATTTACGTTTTCTGAATTTGTGAACATGAAAAATGCATTGTCATCGATATATGTAACTTTTAATCACGTATCATTAAACAGCAATAAGTAGAACTCTTTTTAACTCAAACGGTTTAAGAAGACAAATGATAATGCGAGATAAGGGAAGTTGACTATATTTATTACCGTGTGTGTATAATAAACAGTTCATTGTTTCATATATGGTGTTATCATTACCAATGTCGTCGATGGTTGCAAGGATTGCGAAATCAGTGAATTTTTTACAAATATTGTACATATAAATTTCAAGTTCCGCGGACTTTTTATTATATGTTCACATATTTTGAGGAATAGCAGCACAGTGTGTACACCAATTGAAAGGTCAACGAAGCGACAATCGAAACATGAAAGGATAACATCTAACAGGTCTAGATGTGTATAGAACTAACCTATTGTACATTAAGCCTCGTTCTTAGGTAACTAGGTTCTGTCGCCAACGACACAATGTTAATGTTCTAAGGTTACCATTGTGCTAAGGTTACCATTGTGCTCCTTCTTCTACCTTTTTATTCAATGCTCTACAACACTCACACGATCATGATGATACATGTTACTGACATTGACAACCCCCGTTACTGACAGAAAGCTATCATATCCTTTCCAGACATCCCCTCACACCCTGTCAAGATTATGCGCTGCAGTCCACAAATATACGCCAACAAAAACCGATAGGCGAATTTAAAACGTTTTTGTTTAGACCGACAGTACGCCGAATTATTGGGAGGCATTAAAGTTAAATAGTGCGTTAATTTTGAACTTTGATCATCATTCTAAAAAAATAGCGAGAACGTGAGTAAGTACTAATTACACTCATAATTTATGTAGAGAACGTAAATAAGGTTTGATAAATATTTTATTAAAGAACGATACAAATTTTCAACTTACATTATTATTACACAAGCCTTCAAAATAACAAAAACTATACACTTTTATACTCTAAAAATATAAAAATTAAAATTGCATTACTGCTGAGATTGTGTATTTTCAGTACGTTGTTGATGTAATTGATTGTTGTCTGGAAAATACATACTAACTACAATTATTGTAAATATTAAAGTTATTAGTATGAGACCTATCGTTGCTGTTATAGTATATAAGTGGGAATACACGTACCTGGAACAAAATTTTAACAGTTAACATTTAAAGAAAATATTGTCCACAAAGTTTCTTGGAAAATTAATTATAATTCATAAGTCTCGACAATTAGCTATTTGGCAATTAATATCAACGATATGTTATGCTATTCTGCTTGTGAACATTTGACAAATTTTCACAGTATCAGAATACGTGCAAAATTTATCTAGCAGTGTACATTATATGTCATGATGAACCAATCAACAATGTACTCATTAGAGTACATTGTTGCATATTATGTTATCTAGGAGATGGTTGCAGATCAGAGTCGCAGAAAATTCCCACCATTTGATGCATTACGCTAAAGTTCTCGAGAATAACGCTATTAAATTTTTGATACCATGTACTAGAAAATAACCATTTAGGAGTTGTGGTTCTTTGAAGAGTATATATTTTGAAATGTCTAGGAGCACTTAGGATAATTTATTCATCGGTCCGTTTGTTATTTTTATTTACACCGTTTGACTACAAGAGAGAATATACCAATAATGTTCATGGAACATTGTGTGAGCCAGAGGTGAAATGTTGGGAGAGGAATAAGGTATTTCAATTTACCTTGAATGTTTGGAGGTTGTAGGCATAATGAAAGATCTCACTATGCACAGTTCCACAATTCGCCGTTCGATAGCAGAATAGTCTGGTAAATCGAAATTCGGAAGGTCTCTACACTGACAGTGAAAGAGTGGCCAGTCTGAGATCGTCGAGTCTGCCTACCTGAGATCACCCTTCAGGGAATAACAGATAAGATTTCCGAAGAGCATCGAACATGTAAATAACTACAGAAAAGGGAGAGACCTCTCACCTTTCTACGATGTTCTCAAGTGGTTGATAGATTCGTAAGTGCGGCATGACCAACCAGACAAAGCTATCTTCTGAATATAATCAGAGTATCAGGGTGTACTATAGGAATCTTCCATCCCTATACGAGATTACCTAAAATCCCTAAATTATAGAATGCGACCTTATTTTTATTAGTAATGTTATTAAGTATATGTTTATATCTCATAGCTGACCCACAAAGCAATATGTTTATTGAACATATTGTTTGGCACAGCTACCTTGACATCTTAGACTAGATTAACTAGGCCAATAACAATAACAGTATATGACATTATTATATATTCGTACCTTTATATATGGGCATCATCATTCAGATATTCAGTCATAATAGTCATCAATCATTATTGACGGTGTTGTCATTGATTTGTATCTGTACCAATTGTTATTATGTAGAGCGAGACATTAAGTCATAATGGCGTCGAGCTCTACGTTAAGTAGAGTGTAACTCTTTTTATAGGTGTGTGTTTCTACTCCTATGCCTCCACCAGGACCACGGGTCAGCTTAGGGCAAACCGCCCGACTTTAAGAGCTGATCCCCACAAGGTTATGTTTTGAAGATGATCATGTGAAGCACTCCAGGACAGTCGAATCTGTGTTTTGTAGATCATGAAGAGCTGCTGGGGTATGAAGTAGTTCTTGGCACGGAATTGAAAACCAAGTTTCTGTGGAGCTGTTTTCGATATTGATGCGTGATTATTGATGATTTAATAGGAATAATTGAACCTGCCATCATCACATAAGGTGATAAATAATAATACTATTGTGGGGTTCCCCCAACATACGGAGTATATATCTTAAACCCGGTCACGTAAATAGTTGCTCGCGCACTCTATCTTAACATCTCTCTGAGTATAAGTCACAGTAGCAACAAATATGGCCGACGCCAACTGAGAACTGGGGAAACTTTAGAAAGTACATCCAATGAGATTGCAACAAATAAGTACAAACCAGATAAGAGCGGTAATTGCATTTTAAACAGATTACAACTATTACCTGAATGAACACAATAAGCGTGTAATACATTATGTAGTACGTTGAAAACGTATTTTCCCAGTTCCTGCTGTTCTGTGATGTTTGTGTGTGGTAGTTAAGTGTCTACTTATATTCATAGTCATTAGCACCAAGACCGATCACTGTGGCGCACCAGGGTTTATAGTCATTGTATTGGAAGAGACTCCGTCAATTACCACATAGAGTAATCTATCTGAAAGAAAACTCGATAGTGAACAATACGGTTTAGGCGGCCAAGAAACCCTTGGTGCCAAACTTGGACAAATGCTTTGGAGATATGCAATACTACTTATTTTTAAATGGATGTCTGTCAAATCTTTGTTACTTAGGGCCATCCTATTGATCTCTGGTGACGAAATACATATTGTGGGTCGTTCACGATTTTTGATCTTTCTATATATTGGATGAGCTCGATGTTGATAGCTTTCTCCAATATTTCAGAGATCACAGTTAGTAGTGCAATGGATATATTGTTATTAGGAAGTGAGGTCTTATTTTTTTTGGAATTTGTTGTACCCTAAATGTTTTCCAGTTGGAAGGAAACCTATCAAGTTTGCATGATATGGTAAACAACCTGCCAAGAACTGCTGTTAATTGTGGGGCATATTTCTTGGCAACAGTTGGCAAAATTCTGTCTGGCTCCACGGCCTTTTTGGTTTTGAGACCAATCAGAATGGGCCTAATTGTGCGCTGGCAACTGGTTATCGATGGTAGCGATATTAGGAAGGCCCTTCCCTTGATGATTCAAAGCGGAATTTGCGGCAAACATTGAGCAAAAATGTTGTTTTTTTGTGGTGTTGTAGCCAGTGTGCCATCATTTTTGCAAAGCTTTGGCGAATGTCCAAAACCAACGGGAACCATTTGGACATTCGATAAGCTTTGATAAGATTTTTCGAGGGCCTTTGATAAACTTGATCACACTATTCTTCTAGGCAAGCTCAAATCCATTGGATTCAGTACCTCCTTAGTAGCGTTTTTTTGCTCATACCTCATCAATAGATCGCAGTTCGTGCAGTATTACGGTCAAAGATCAAATTTATTTATCGCCAAATCCGGTGTGTCTCAAGGCTCAAACCTTGGTCCTCTACTGTTATGCACTACAAAATGATCTGGACAATATTTTTGAATGGTGCGCCAACAATAAATTGAGTCTAAATATTGGTAAATGTTGCGTTTTAGCTTCAGTCGTAAAGTCCATCCTATTTCCTTCGATTATGTTTTAGATTCTGTAATTATTTCTCGTAGTACTATAGTCAAAGACTTATGTGTTCTATACGATCATCAGTTCACTTTTAATCTACATATAAGTGATATGTGTGTTCAAGCTAATAGAACTTTAGGGTTTGTACTTAGGCATTCCAAATATTTCAACAATTTAGAGGTGCTACAAACACTATTCAATTCATTGGTTAGACCAAAACTGGAATATGCTTTACTCATCTGGAACCGTCAGTATAAATTCCAGATTACACTAATTGAGAGCATTCAACGTAAATATTTGAAATATCTCTGGTTTAGAACTTTCAATATCTTTTTTTCTTAGACCGAGGTTCTAACCATCAATTATTATTGTCTACTTTTGATTGTTTGACACTTGAACGGAGAAGAATAAGGAGCACAACATTCCTCCATAATTTGTTGAATAATAATATTGACTGCAGTTACTTATTATGTAAATTAAATTTTGTTGTACCTAGATTATGTTCTCGCTGTCCTTTAACTTTTCATAATGTTAGGTCTAATACAAATTTAACATCTAGATGTCCGATATTTGTCATGACAACAAACTTTAATGTTATTTGTTCACAATGTGATTTATTTTTCAATACTATTCAGTACCTTGTTAGTGTGGTCAGGTGAGGTTATTTATCACTAAGTCATTTGAAACTTTAGCCAGTTTATTTTCATTATTCCTATTAGATATTATTTTTGTTATATATTTCTTGTTATTCTTTATACTATGTTGCTCTGTTTTGTTTGTCCTATAATTGGGTTTACCTGTTGGGCATATATATACTAAATAAATAAATAGATAAATAAGCGTTACATGCTTTTTGATGCATCTATTGTTTGATTGCAGATATTCTTGCTTCATCATCATCGTAGTCGGCTGAATTGTAATGCTTAACTGTGCGCGGAAGTATTGGACTGTTTTGTGGAGTGGTGAAGGGACAACTCGTTTATGACCACGGGGTCAATAAAATATAAGTCTGGATTCGCCAAGGGAATAACCGGATGAAACCTGGTACATAATCTCGAAATTGAGAGGGCACGATCTTCTAACGTCAAAAACAACATTATCGTAAAAAATCCGGCAACCTAACATTACTGAATATATTCTACACAAATAAGCGCAATTCCTTAATGGTTATGTCTCATACATCATATCATAGTCTCGTAAAATATAATGATAATACCCATGGACTAGTCAAGCGAGGGGTTTATCATATCTAGAAATGAAAAAAGTTAATTGATAAAACGTCGAGGGTAGAATGTAGATCTGATATTATGATTATTAAAGTCAGTAGAAATTCGAACTACCCAACTACCTAACTGAAACATATCCTAATATTTAGATGCTTGGAGTATCTTATTGGATAAAAGTAAATACTTACCGAGAATACCATGCAGTTCCAAAAAACAGGATCATAACTAAAAGTAAATAATTCTCCAAATGCCATTCTTGTTCTTGGTTATTAATATTGAACCGTGGATTCTCCAGAGAAGCGGAGAAGCCTTCTTCAGTGTTTTCTCTGTGCATTTCTTCAGATGCTGGCCTTCTTTGATGTATGAGACAATGTACAACACAATTATCAAAAAATCCATAACTCTGCAAAGTTTCTGTGTCATGTTGTAGAACATGTCCGTTGAAAATCAGCCTCACTAACTTGTTTGAAGACAATTCAACTTGAAAATGCCTCCTGTAAAATAACAAGCATCATATAAATTATAAATCTAGAATGATTTATTCTATTCTTATTATTAATGTTAACAGTCATTATTATAAATCTCAATTAATCAATAAATAGACATTTCAAAATAAATCAAAATGCACATTATTTATAATAAAGCATTCCATGAAATAAGAGACAAGTATGAAAGTTTACATGTTTAAAAAGTTCCAACAAGATCAAACAACGAATCAACATTTTCCATAGATATGATAGAATTTGGGGAAAATTTTATGGTGTGAATAATAAGCGAAATGGTATTTTAGATTCCAGATATTAACAAGTTGCATAATTACTTCATGAAGGGCAAACAATTTAATTTATTATTTATATTCCTATTCATCACCAACATTAAAACTTACTTTTTGAAATCACCCAATTGTTCCTTCAGTTTACCATCCACTAATTTCAAATCATCATTCAAATATTTCAGTTTAATTGTAATATTTTCTTCATTTGAAGCAGGAGAAATATTAGGAGGAATTGATTCTGCATTTATATTAAGATCTGCATAATTATGTTCCATTATTGTATAATTGGATTCTACTGAATTAGGATCACCACATAGATTGTTGTTCTCCTTCATGTTACCGGCTGGTTTTCCATCTGAATTCATGGTGCTATGCGTTTTTCCATCTGTAAGAAAATAATCGAAATTCTCATTTGGCCACGATCACCTAAGACTTTATTGCAAATTATAATAAACGAGAACTCTGGGCAATTTCATATTGTGGCTGGTGATAATAATTGGAAAATGAAAAGTCATATTTAGCTAAAAAATGTATAGGTTCGAGCTTTTATTGCCGAAGTATAACTAGGAATATTCGATTCCATCAAAGTTATTTACTCCTCCGAATTGCATCGGGAAAATCGGTTGTAGAGTTTAAATATGTTAAGATGACGGAACGTGAGCAGACGTAAAAATATGCTCTCTGTGAAGAGCCATTTAAATGCTGCAGGACGAAAACAACTAAAGTCCTAGTGTGTATCAACTGTGGAAATGTCTTTCACATTTCGTGTGCAATGGAAAATACACTTCAATGCGTGAAAATATGTAATACAAGAATCACCTCTTGTGAACCAGCTAGCCTTGCAAAAATATGCAATTAAAATACTTCAAACAGAAACAATGAATCTTTTGATTTGAAAACTCAAACAATTGGAATCAGATCAAGTTACTTCAAAACGCAAATAATATGAACTTAAACCAGGAATTCCCCATGTTGCCAAGTGCACCAAAAATCTTGAAAATTTTATAAACCATAATCAAGATAGGGTGACTTCTCACAAGTTACTCACAGGAAGCGAAAGCCGCAGAAGAAAAAACGATGTGGATAATGATGCTAATAAGGAGTTCGGTGTTCAGAAGATAGCATGTTTGTATCTATATCGGTGAAGGTGCGAGGTGCGGGTCGTTGGAGGATGTCCGCAGGGAGGTGTACTGTCACCTCTGCTGTGGAGTCTGGTGATGGACGAACTTCTGAACTCCTTGAGAGCAAAGGATTCTGCGTAATCGGATATGCTGATGACATCGTCATTATAGTACAAGGGAAGTTCGGGAGCACAATAGCATCTCTAATGCAGCACGCAGTGAACACCGTGGAAAAACGGTGCAACAAGGGAGAACTCAAAGTGAATCCTTCAAAAATAACCATTGTACCCTTCACAAAGAGAAAGGACATTGGAAACATAAAAGACTTAGTTCTGTATGGAAAAAATATACAGATGACGGACACGGTCAAGTACCTTGGGGTAAGCCTAACTAAGCGATAAGGACCCTGTGGACCGGTCGTCGTACAGTCGGGAGAACTTGGGGACTCACTCCACGGATGGTACACTGGGTGTACACAACCATAGCATATTAAACAGGGTTCAGATGCTGGCATGCTTAGGAGTAACAGGTGCAATGTCGACCATCCCAACGGCTGCGATGGAGAACCTGTTGGGGTTGGAGCCACTGCACCTCGCCATTCAGACAGAGGCCACAAGACGAGCGTATCGGTTCGATCTTATCGGCCAAGGCTGACCAAAAAGGCCGAGGCATCCTCGGATTGCTTGGATCACCTGGGCCATTGGTCCTGAGATCCGACAGGATCAAGGTTCACAGCACTTCCGTACCTTTCATGATTCAAACCTTGAATGGGCGGGAGAACGCTGGGGGCAGTCCTCATATGATACCAGGGGATTCCATATGGCTTACCGAAGGCACCAATACGGAAAAAAGTACGGGTGCTGGAATAGTCGAGAAAACGGACCAAGGGGAAAGAATTTCTTTGAACCTAGGGACTTTTGCGACAGAATTTCAATCAAAATCAGTTGCAATTACAACATGTGGTCGAATTATGAGGGAGAGAGCCTATGAGAATAGACAAATCACAAATCAAATCATAGTGAGCAACCTGACAGTGCTTAAGGCATTGGAGTCATTCACAATCACCTCACAACGTGTACTTGATTGTGTTAAAGAACTAACGGTACTAGTAATGAACCCCACAAAAGTAACACTCGTGTGGGAGTCTGAGGAAACCAAACGAGAAGAGACTGAAACTGCCGTCGCACTCGCTAAAGCGGGGGCGGAAAAACCACTGATTGGACCAGAGCCAACCTGTGGCATTTCTGATGCCACAGCGATATCTGTAATCCAAAAATGACTCGATATAGAGCACCATGCCTACTGGAACTGCCCCGTATGTCGCACTCCAAGTGACTGATGGGAGATCTCCAGCAGCAACGAGTGAAAAATCTGCTGACGTTCAGCAGGCAATAAATACGGAAACTTGTTGCATCCCTGACCGGACACGCCCCATGCAACAAACACATATGCATCTCCTGTGTCAGTGCACGGCATACGCTGTTGGTCGTTGGACATACCTCGGAGACGATAAAACTACACCCGAGGAAATCAGAAGTATCCCCTATATCAGGCTACTGAAATTCATAGAATACACCGGACTGATGAGGAGGTAGCCACATGTGAGGCCACAATAGGACTCTATAATGACCGCAGTGCAGTGGGGCTCCCCTTAGGATGGAGAACCAACCTAACGGAGGAGGGGTTTTAGTCGGTAGGAATCCGGCACACCCGAGAGCCGAGGCGTCTATGCAAGATTTCCCCTCCTCCACGCAAAAAAAAATCAATATGGGAAAAATTGTCATATTACTGGCGAGAAGAAATCGAAATACCTCAAGGAACATGAAGCTTTCAAAAATATACTACCTTCAAGTGAAAATAAAAACAAATGCTTCATGTATGAGGTGGACTTTGGGATCAAGGAGGAACTCTATAAAGCTTCCATCTGGCCAAAGTATGTCGTATTCAAAAGGTTTCACTTCAGGAAATACCACGAATATTATCGACGACCTGAGGATTTTTAGTAAACTCGATCCCTACAGACTATCTAAGTAATAATAACAAAAATCAAGCAGTGATACCTGCAGTATATCAAAACGGCTAAGTAAAAGTGTGCCTTTCAAAGGCTCAGTCAAAACAGAAAATATCAATATATTCAAATATAGAATGACAGTTTCTGTAGAGGAACTATATGAATACATGGTGGGGTATGATGTATTCATATGCATATTCATATACTATTTAACAGACAATTCTGAATAGAGAAACATAAAATATATTTTATGAGTTTGACATGAAAAATATGATAACTGAGTCTACATATATTAATAGAAGACCTTCACTACCGATTGTATTGATTGTAATATTGAAGATAGGGATCTCTCAGATCGTAATACCTTCGTATCACGAACCACTCTTGATAGTATTGCTTCCCCAAAAGTTATGGTAGAGGTAGCGAAGATGCATCTATTGGTTGAGCTACGGAGGTTGTTGATGTGGTGATCGGAAAATTGCCATACTTTGCTGGCCAATATATTGTTGACCAGATGGATTACGTATGCTGTGCCGTTTATTGAGATCGGAATTCTTAGACATGAAGTGGGTAGCTGGTAATATTTTAGATAATCAACTTGTCTGCCGTTTCCGCCTTTGAAATATACATTAAGGGAATTAGGGAACTGAGAGTTTAATGATTATTGATATTTGATGTGGTTCTTGGTAATATTCATAATAATAGTGAAAGAATATAGAAATATGAAAGATTACACGTAAGAAGGTAAAATATGGCGTCCCTTTGAAATCACCAGATTTCAACATATGAACATTATTAGTGACTATGATCGAGGAACATCGCTATTGGTGTTCGATACGCGAAACGCCTAGTTTTTTTGTGGGCCTTTTGTACACTCCAGATAATGTACGCACATCATCTGGAATGTACAAAAGGCCCACACTAGTAGTGCGAACAATGCTGTCTCCTCCAGGATGGACTAGTTCAATGCGTCCTACAATCCACTTGTTGTGTCCAGGTTCCTAGGGTCCGTAGCTATGGGTAGTATATGAATAACACGGTGATTGGTTATGATTTATTAACACTTATACATGTAGATAACGTAGGAATATTAATTTCTATTACGGGTTGGTTACATTATCCCGGTGATATCCTTATTCATACTTCTTTATACTAACTTATACTAACTCCCTTTGTTCTCTATATACAAATCATCAAGGTGGAGCCTTGTCCTGTTACGATGTCCTGAACATCGTTACGAAGGTTGACATTGACTTCTCACCTTGATGACATACTGTTTATATTGCATATTTATTAGCAAAACATTTGTATTTACTATATCGATAGCGTACCTAGGTCACGGTATCGATCGGTTAAGAAAATACGTGGAACATTGTCTTCTCGGACAAGGACCAGGTTCCCGATAGAAATTTCAGACTTGTCAGATTTGCCCCGTTGCTGAAGTTCGTGAAGATATTCTTTGTGCCAACAGTGTGTTGCTTTAGTTGTTCAATGCGTTGAATTTTTAGATGCGTTAAATCTACTTCTGCTTGCAATGAGTCTCCAATAAGGAAATGGGTAGGAGTTAGGTAAGAATCATCATCTGATACTGGAATCATAGGTCGAGAGTTTAGAATAACTTCAATTTGAATAATCAAAATATTAAATTCACAAAAGCTTACAGATGCATCTCCAGCTTATCGGTAATGTGATATTTGATTTTACACCAAAATGTGGTGCTCTTGTCGGTATAAAATGTCATTTGATTCCTTGTTTAGACAAAGCAGTTATTATAGCGGACCGTGACTGTTGGGACAATGGATTGCAAAGTGTTGTGAGCTCATTTGCTACACCGATGGAGTTAGTCCGAGTAAATATGCGCAATTTTAACTCTACGGGACGAATCGTTCAACTCGCTAAGAATGCTGCAGTAGACAAATCTTCTAAATTAAAGTATTTTTGATTTTATAGAATATATTAATTCCTTAAAAGTAAAAGGTCCGTGATATCGACCCCACAGTTAATAAATGGTCGGGCCAGCAAAACCCTCTGTGAAGGCAAATCCTCAATTGATTTTCGATTATGGGTTTGATTTTCACTTTCTCAGTGTCGTACTGTAATTTTTCCATTTAGTATCCAATACGTGCATCTAAGAGATGCCAATGTAGCTTGTATACCACTATGAAACAACCTAATGTTCAATGAGTAATTTCGTAAAAGTGTGCGAGGACGATAAGGGATATGGATGCTTTTGAGAATATGAGTCTAACGCATTACACAGCCTACCGCCTATCTTCAGAATTCCGCACGGATTTAAGAATAGATTTAGATACAGTATTGAACTTTTCGATGAAAGCTCCTTCCGTTGCTGCAAGCATTCTATTTCGTTATGAAAATGTATTTTGAATAACCTTTATGAGTACATCTCTGGTATTATTGAATTCGGTGGGACGATATTAAGTTATATCCCTTGCCTTTAGAGTGATTAATAAATCTCAAACAGTAAGCAGTTACTTTAATATGTTTGAAAACCGTTTTAAGTGTCTCATTCAACATTTTGATTCTTCTGATTTGTGATTAAGACGACCTTTTGTTTAGGGACAATTTCCTGATTGTCAGAGCTATTTTTCATTGGTAATGAGCTTTCATTCAATTGATTGACAGTTGTACCCCGTGATAACAGGTCTACCGGGTTGTCAATGGTATCATTTGTTGACATCTGAGAATTGTTGAACCTCACCTACACAATGGGTAACAAATGTTTTCCATTTCCTATTGTTATTCTGTATCCACGGTAGACAAATTTCTGAACCTGTTATGATATTGAAACAATTAGAGTATCGGTCATCTTCTTAATTAGCTGAGCCAATAAGACCGCTCCACAAAAATCCAACCTTGGTAGTATTGTCGCTTTTGGTGCCACCCTAGATTTTGCACACATGAGTTGGCTATTGCATTTTTCTGATAAAATGAAACAACGTAAATATATGCAGCTTTACTCGCTTCGGAAGATCCATGAAGCTCGATAATATTGTAGGTTATAATGTTTATTGGAATTTTAATTTATTTACATGTTATCCAATTTATAATTATACCACTGGTATACCGGTTTGAGGGAATACCTCCACCCCAATTTCAATTGCCGCAGTTGCATTATAATCTTAGCTCTGATGATGACGGGGCTGATAAGACTCAGAGGGTCTAACAATTGGACAGTTTATGATAGTAATTTTCGTTTCGTTATTTTTCTACAATCTACCTGTCGTAGTTGACTGTAGCTAAATTGATCTGATTTAGGATTTCAATGAATCCCTAGACTTTTTATGCTTGTATCCTTGTCTTTTTCTACAATAGTTTTGGCATCTTGACTTGACGAATCAGTCACTTCATGTGCATTAAACGTCGTAGAGAATGAATGGTTTGCGAGTTTTTGCATATGGCCTAATTCTTTATATTCCTCTAGGAATCTTACATACTCAAGTTTGAGATGTGGCTGCCTGAGAAATTATCGTTCTAAAGAATATGATCGTTTGAATTCCATTTCTTCGGAATTTCCTAATCAATGCGCGTCTGGCTCAATAGGAAAGGATACAGTGAATCCACCACTTTTCATGTTTATAATTGAAGAGGAAATTATTCTAACACACTCTCTAGTGAATTGACGTTTATGATGGGTAATTGTCTCGATTTCCCAAAATTTTGTTAGCTGAGTATCGATGTTTTGAATTGACATATTGTACTTTCTGCTGGACGTATTTGCAAATTCAATTTTACCTGATACAATCCAGTCCAGCTTTGTTCTTTGTAAGGATGGTTGATGTTTAATTGTATTTGCCCTATACATAGAAGATTGTAGAGAACGCCTATCAAAATATCTATATCCTTAGATACATGAAAGATCAGCAAGTTTAATGGGGTTAATGAAGCTTCATTTTGTCGATTGATATTAATGGAAGGTTTTGCGTTATTTTTGGTAAAACAAGGCAGGTTACATATTTGTTGAAGTCTGTTATTCTAGATTTGAACAAATATTTGTAGAAAATTTGTCATTCATAATTTCCTGAATTATACCAGATACTGGAATATTTACCTTTTGTTTAGTAATACCCAACCGTTTTGCGCAAGCTCCAGTAATAAATGAGATTGGGATCCTCAGTTCAATAATGCTTTACAATTTTTAAACTTGCCCTGCTTAACTTGAATTTGAATAACGGCAGTTGATGATGAAAGTGTTTGACTTTTGAGTGATATATTAAAAACTCAGAGTTGAAGTACACCTTATCAATGTGTATTAAAAAATTATGTTAATCATTATATTTTTTGCAACAAACAAAATTGAAATTACTTGCAGTGTGATTCCAACGAAAACAGTTCAAACATAATCCTTTACATTTTATTACTCGGGTACATTCTGAAATAGACATGCTAACAATTTCTCGCAGTAATAAATTAGATGAGGGTTATCACAAATTGATGAAGAAAATGTCTTTTTCGTTGATACATGTATTACCTGTTTGATAAAGCTCTTTTTAACTCGATTATTTAATGGCTGTTTAGAACAGGGGTTCCCTTTGTTTAAAATGTTTGAGCATAATCATTGTTTTCAAACAAGTGTGCTTCTTTGCAAATAGTCTTTGTAGGATCAAAACCCTCAGTTGCTATCTTGATTTGTTTATATTCATAAATGGAAACGCTAAATATGTCTAAACGTTCCGCAAGTTCAACAGCTCTGTGTGAATTGGAATTAAAAAACTGTCGTTTTGTTGCTTTCGATTATAATTGTGATATCTTACTTATTAATTGATCAATGTTTAAAACTTGTAATTGAGCCTTATTAATTTCACTAGTTGAATTGTTAAGTGTGAATTTATGTAATTATCTTGATGTTTTGAATGAGGATGTTTGGAAAATTCTGGGAAACTAACAGGATAGGTTGGAGACTCACCTTTTGATGTATTTGGGCTTCAATGTCTGCTATTTGAAGTTGATAACCAATGGATCACTGTACCGCTAAAATACTTCTGCTTTGCTAGTCAGTTTTCCTATTTCAATCCGGCTGGAAGGACCATGTAATGTGTTGGGATCGTACACGAAAGCACTATTTTAATGATTGAGAATTGTTGAATATTTTTGTACAACGAATTACTGAATGCACGAATTCGTTTGCCTAAATTTTCTATATTAATCCTAATTGTTTTACATATAATTTCGTAACAAAAATTTCTGTAGCGACATTTATTCACTAAAATGTTAACAATGTCAATCTCTTATCCTGCTCTTGCATACTTCTTGGCTAGTTGGCGCCGATTCCATCTTTCGTGGTGGAATAACAGACGAGTTTTTTGATGAACACCGACCATGGAAAGTTCTATTGCCTTTCTGCGATATTCTAGAGGTCAATGAATTGGCAATCAATCAGACGAATAGCTCTCTTCTGGATAGAATCCAAGAGCTTCAGCGTATGTTTGGAAGCCGAATTCCAAACAGGTGAACAGTACTCCAGGACAGGTCGAATCTGTGCTTTGTAGATTATGAGGAGCTACTGGGACATGAAGTAGCTCTAGGCACGGAATATAAAATCATGTTTTTGAGAAGCGGTTCCTCACATGAACATCCCTTGAAAGGGTGATATTGGTGGTGATCCCGATCATGGATAAGGAAGACTTCATGGGAATAGTTGTACCTTACATCATCATATTAAGGATTGTGGGAACCGCTTTCCTGGAGAAGATGCAAGCTTGAGTTTTGGTTGCATTAAGCTACTAGATTATCAGATCCCCATTTCAAAATCGTTGCCAGATGTCCATTAATTGCGTCAACCTGTCTCTGTCTCGCTCCTCTGGCTTCATTGGATGGTATACGGGGCTCTAGATGAGAGAGCAGTATGTGGTGTACCAACATCTGCAAAGCTGTAGACGGGACAGGTGGTCATTTCCAACAGATCGTTGATATGGAGCAGAAACAAAGTTCATGCCAAGACAGATCCCTGTGGAACACCAGCGTCAATAGCCATTGTATTGGAGGATACTACTTCGTCAACCACCGTATGGAGTGAAAGAGGTCGACTACACAATAACTTTTTTCGGATGACATTCTATCCTCTGGGTTCAAAACCAAAAAAAGAAGGGGGGATAGGGGCAGGTTAGGCAACTGCAACTTACCCTCCCAAAATGGAGGATGACGAAGGGGGACAGCCTGCTGAAGCCCCTACACAACTGCATTAAATTAGTCCAACCTCCAATACTGTAGGGCGACCTCGGTAACCCTCTTTGCATATATGATGAGAGCGCATACACGCTGCACTAGTTCAGGAACCATAATGTGTATGGAGGAAGAATTGGGGGATTAGGTACTTTTAGAAGTCGAATCATAAACGGTTCGACTGAACAAAAACCGCGAACATACATCCTAATAATATGCAGCCAGAGTTCTACCGTTATGGGAGCATTGCCTTCGCGACCTGACAACAATTAAACTCATACTGGAAAGCAGAGGAAGGAAACAAAGTCATTGATATTACGGTATGTTCAGGGCGCATAAGTGAACTGGTGCATAACTGGCAGGTTTCAGAGGAACCAAGTTTATCTGACCATAGGTATATACGATACACAATTGAATTAACAGAAGCACTGCCTACATAAATCAGAAACCCAGGAGCCACCAAGAGGGACTCCTATGGCGAGAATCTTCTAGTGGCCCTTGGGGACTGCCTAACGAAGGCATCTACAGTGCCGGAGTACCTCAGCCATAAAAATAACCTCCCATGCCACATGTCCGCTGAAGGCGAAGTGAAGGGGAGCTAAGCCTCCTAGAGCAGCTAAGAACTGTCCGCAATGAGGGGGCGGTAAGAAGACTCTAATAAAACCAAGCGAATCATAACGCACTAGAACGAATATCACTCGGCACTGACTGCGTACAATAACGCCATCAAGAAAGCGGAAAGGACCTCGTGGAGGAGCTACTGCCACGGTATAGAAGATATACCCAGCTAAGTTAGACTCCACAAGGTACTAGCAACTGGACCACGACAAAAAGTGTGCTTTTGTGCGAAACGACAGGTAGGATATACCAAAACAGAAGAGGAAACTCTGGAGCTGCTGCTCACTCACTTCGCTGGATCACGTTTAAAAAAACGACCGAGGTATGACAGAACCGGGAGACCTCATAACTTATAGAAGACATGCTCCGTTGCAGGACAGTCAAAGGAACTCTCATCGTTAAGATGGAGGTATGGGGTTCTGGAGGATGTTCAAAAAGAGGTGTATTGTCGCCTATGCGGTGGAGTCTGGGGTGTACTTAATTGTCATTGTAGTACAAAAGAAGTTCGGGAGCATAGTAACATCTCTGATGCAACTGCAACTGTGCAACAAGGAGGAGCTCAAAGTGAACCCCTCGAAAACAACCATTGTACTCTTCACGAGAAGAAAGGCAGAAATATTGGCGATTGCAACATGTGCTCGAATTATGAGGGAGAGTGTCTATAAAAGTAGTACAGATCACAATCATAGCGAGCAACCTAACCGTGCTCAAGGCACTGTAGTCGTACACAGTCATCACACAATGTGTAACTACTGCTGTTCAGCAAACAGCAAATAATGAATCTTGTTGCGTTCCTGACCTGTCACACTCCATGCAACAAGCATCTCTGCAGGATGGGTCTGGTAGATCAGCGGTGTGGAAGAAGAAACACCCCTTCATGTGTTGTGCACGGCAGTGGGGCGACAGACACCTAGGGGAAGATCCAACTACACGCGAGAAAATCAGGCGTCAGGCTACTGAAATCAATCGAATACACAGGACTGATGGGGAGATGTACGTGAGGGCATGATAGGACACAAATGACCTCAGTACAGTGAGAATCTTTCTGAAGGAAGGAGAACCAACCTTACCGAGGAGTGTCGGTAGAAAATTGGCTAGTCCCCGAGGTGCCTGCAAGATTTCCCCTGTATGTATCGATATACCTTAAGTGTTTTGTTTAATCTTGTACTCTAATAAGGCGCAATAATACTGTTGGAATATGAATTAAATATAAATACAGGAAATTAGTCTGGTTATATGGAAATGTCACAACATGCACAATAATGGACCACAAATTTGGATGTTAATATCCAACGTTTCTTTTACAATTCCCGTACTCATTGCAGTCGTTAAATTTATGTTTATTTTTATTTGTATGCTGTATTCATATTTTCAACTATATATTATTAACGAATTGAGAATTGTATAAATCAACACAACTGTAGGTTCAATTTAAATACCGATGGCAATGACGAGTTCTGGCGTGATTTAACAGGTTGAAACATGTGTCCACTCTTGGCTGCGTCCCTGCGTCATTCACAACTTTTTGTAATTCAAGTTATAATTGTTATATTTGTAATATTGTATTAGCCAGGATGGTCATTCACGTAATATTCACAGTTCGTATGTTAGGAAAGTTTAGTATAACCCGAGTGAATTATATGTGGATAATACAGATATAAATTCTGTCTGGTCAAATTGAACTTAATGATATGTGGATTCTTTATATTCTGATAAGAAGCGATTCATAAAACAAATTGGAAATTCCTCAAAACTAATACGTGTGGGTAATTGATTATTAGACATTTTATTACTTCAATGATAGTGAATATGCCACCCAAGAGCAGAAGTATCCTTTTGGTAATAAAGCATAAAATTATAATAATGGACATACCAGAGTTTATTTTATGATATGCTAGTCTGCGTTGTCTCACAACATCGATGGGATTTTGGGAGTCCATCGTTTCAACGATCCTACTCTGTTCATTGTTTTCTACAGGTATGACATCAGAGCTTTCAGAGCTGGTACTAGCACATGCTTCTACTGGCGCATTATTACTTTCCATTGCTGTGTTGTTTGTTGCAGCATCAGAGTCGATGACACTTGAATTTGCTGAAACGAAACTTCATTTGTTATAAACAGTACCCAAAATTTCACAGATGTAAATATAAATTATATAGAACACCAATAGGTCGTTATTTTTAATCTTACAAAGAGACATATTAGCATGTTCAAAGTTCACATACTTGATTCCTTCATTATATTTCAGACATAAACCCTCAACCTTAAGGGAACTAACTACACACTCCGTTTTGTAACTGCTTAAAGAAGCAAGTGTTTAGAACGACACAGTTATTTCAAATTTCGTTGGAAAAGAAACTGCAACGTGACAGTTAGAGTGAAACGTTTAACTGAGCGAGCCGCGCAGTTTATCGTTGCAAAAAACGATCTGGTAGCACAGGCCCGACAACTGAGTTAAATACCATGTCTAAATTCGCACAGTCCAAAGTTTATCACACAGATATGACTTCAAACGTGATAAACTGCACAGTAAAACTGTGTGTGTAGGGCCCTTTACAATTCCAAATATTCGTTTGTGAGTTAAGAGTTATTTTGATTCGAATAGTTAGTTGAATTTTGAACAAATTCTTTTGTTCTTCAAAAAAAAGAGTTATTTTGATTCGAATAGTTGGTTGAATTTTGAACAAATTCTTTTGTTCTTCAAAAACGTTAACTTTTCCAAGTTAGTGAGCTATTAATAATTTTTATTCTCAACCTTGTGACCATGCTTCATCATCCATGATTGGTTGATGGTCATAATATAACATAACAGGCCTCCAATTGAGACCTGAATAATGGTAATTCCTTGACCTCTTATATTTACTTGTACATTGGGAAACATTTAATAAAATATAGGCGCTAGTGCGTGATATGCTTCAGAAAGGAAGTGGGTACATATCACTAAAGTTATTCAGTATTCAATAAATAATCATATAATAAGAATTTTCGATCAAATACATAAGTAGCATAATGCATTTCTTGGATTAAGGTTTCTGAGTTTTCCTTGGTTATTTATCTTGGTAGCAATAGTTTACATATAACTTTAGGACGAAGTTGTGACGAACTTTGAACAAACACGACAGATTAATTAGGTGAAATATTATTATTCACTAATGAACGTTGTTATTAAATTTCTTGATGTTTAAATCCAAAAAGGTTAATGGAATTTTCTTCCTCCATTTCAATTATTCGGTTCTGTGAAGTTAACGTTAGTAAAATGCATACAGTTAGCTTGTAGATAACGCCCACTAGAGTTTCAAAATTTAGATACCAATATAAGAAATAAACGTTGACGAAATAATACATAAGAAATTCATTAGACAAAAACTAAAATTAAATTCACTAACTGCTTTGAAAGCTTCTAAATTAAACAATACTAAACAACCTACCCAATATTCGAACCACCAATTCATCCTATATTCACAAAACCAGAAAGTAATCTCGTTCACAAAGGTCTTAAACATAATAATAATTCTAGAGAAAAAGAGGTTTTGGGGGTAGAAACCGAGTTTGTATTATCTAGAACACATAATAACAATAACAGCAAATATACAGCAACTTAATTTTCAAGAGATAAATTTATAAACTTTGATGTTCCAATAGCCAACTATGTCAAACAGAAATCATTGAATAACGATATCAGTTTTACATGTGCAGATAAAAGAAATTCAGGTATTGCTATCAACAGACACGACTATATTGATAAAATTATTTCAATACCGGTAATTACGAGAAAAGTTAAAATCAAACCCAAAAGAGAAGTATCAGAAATAAATCAATATCTGGTACATAGAAGTATTTTTAGTTAGAAAGAAAAATACAGTTTAACTGTCATGAATTCACAACCCCCTAAATTATATCCTTTTATTAAAATTCCTTGGGAAAATAATTCAATCAGACCTGTAGTATCATTCGTAACAGCCCCATTCAGTTAACATATCGGAGAAACTCATAAAAATCATTTTAACCGCGAAATTTTTTCCGAAATATAGTATCAGAAACACTTATGACTTAATTAATAAAATCCAAATATTGCAATCCCAGATAATGCCATTAGTTTCATTCGACGTACAAAACATATTCCCTCAGACCCTTTGAATTTAACAATTAATCTCCTAGATAAAAATCATACCAACCCTTGCATTAAACAAAAATAACCAATTTGTTTAAAACAGAATTATTTTCAGTTTATAACAAAATATATTTGTCTGGAAAAAGAGGTTGAATATTAAACAAATCGCGGTAAATAATGGTTACTGTTCCGGACTAATCAATCAAATCCTATCTAAAAACGATACACGTTGGCTATCAATTCAGTGTTTTCTCCAATAAAACAAAACTATTCTTATGTTGGTATCACATATACGAGGCCACCCACTTCAAAAATTTCAATTTTCTCAGTAATTTAGGTATACATGTAGCATATAAAACGCAGAATAATTTAGCCAAGCTTATCAAAAATAATAAAGATAAATCATCCGATGAAGACAAATGTGGAGTTCACAAGCTGATATGTGAGTCTTGTCCTAAGATATACATTGGTCAGACAGGAAGAATCTTTAAAAAACGGATTAAAGAACATAGACGTACTTTCATTAATAATAGGTAAATGATTCAACCTTTGCAGAACATTTAATTATGAAAAACCATAACTTAATGACCATTTCAATATTTTACACAATCGGAATAGAAGTAATAAATTAAATTTGCTGGAATCCCTAGAAATCAATAAATATAAGGAATCCTATTGAACGATCAACAAATACTTAATAATTATCCCTTGTTATATTTGCCTATTTAGATTTTCCGTTCGCCACCAGTTGATCGTTTAATCCCTCAATGGATCAAACCCAATTAAGTAAAATTACGATAACCATCATTATTAGATTATCATTAAAGCTGTATATTTGGTTAGCTCACTTGTAGTAACTTAGTACTTTAGAATATTTGTTTGAAGAAGCTACGGTGTTAGCGTAACTAGTTACATTTATTTATGAAATTAGTGAAAATCAAACTTTTAATAGTTAGTATTCAAGTTTCGTATCCTAATTCATGCGACAGTAATAACAATTTTTTTTCGTGGTTCTTTAAATAATTATAGAAATGATTAAAATTTTTCGTATCCTTTCTCGATTTGCTAATAATTTCATTAACCCAACATGTTTTCTTTATAACCTGTATCATCTTCTGACAAGGTAACTATTTGACAGAAGATAATATACTCGATAACATACATCATTCTTGTCATGCTGAATCTTGTTCAATGATACCACATTTATGCGAAATCTGACGTAATCATTAGTTTATTATTATTATTATTATTTCCGACGAAAATAATTCAGATTAAAAAAGCATCCAGATATACGGCCGGGTTTAATTGTCCCGTGAAAAACTTTAGACACCAAGAAAGGTACCAGTTTGTTCCCATTAATTTCAAAGGGATTTCTCTTAAAATTATGTATAGCTCTAAGAAACAATTAGCCTTATCCACAAAAACCCTATTAAAGGAACTTCCAGCTACCAAGTAGCCATCGTCAGAGGACACTGATGGTGGCTACTTTGTAGCTGAATTAGTATTGTGTTACAGTGTATCCTCAGTGTAAACTATTTTATAGTTTATTATGTACACCCATTTTATAATTTAATTCTTTCTAGAATGTCAAATGTTGTTCCCCACGTACAGAAAACTAAAAATGTGAATTGCACTATCATAATCACCACTATGCATAAATTTATATTTCAACAAAATTGTGGGGGAATAAACATCACTAATGCTCACTTTTGATAACCTCAAAGTCAGAATTGAAGAGTTATAGGTATATGAATGAATCTCAAATGTACACTTCAATAACATTTGTTTATAATATTGATATCAAAGTGAAAACTTGTGTAGGTGTTATTCACATTCAAATATTCAAGTTCGATGGGTTTACATGTAGTAAATGCTGAATGTCTAGAACCAAATTTAGACGATTTCTTTAATCAAACTAGTTCAACAAATAAACTAAATTAAATAATAAACAATAAGCATTTGTTCAAAATTTATCAAAATCCATCTTCAGTCAACAATTCAAAATAGGAAACATGCATGATCAGGCACTAAACTGCAAAAAATTTCGAATATATAAGTCAATGTAAGCCATTTTTAAATGGTTGTATTAATAGTGTTTCTGATATGGTAGCTTGAATACATAGGCGAGGGATGGAGCAGAAAAGGTCGAAAAAAAAATGGGATGAACCGATTTTGATAATTTTTTTTTGAATCGATTCCGGAAGTCATTTAGAAAAAATTTTACCATTTTTTTTCTTCTAATGTGCATTTTAGCATTTCTACAGAGGGAAATACATCCCTTTGAATGCACTTTCAGGAGATAATATTGAAAATGTTGAAAAAATGTCCAAATATAGCCAACATTTCTCACTCGGGGGTTTTTGAAGCCGTTGAACACGATTCCGGTGTATGATTTACAATACGACGAACCTGAGACTCTGGACTTCCTGGTATTATCGTCGTCTGCAGGGAATTCGCAGAAATACCTTCTGCAAAGGAATGAAACCTGTTAGGGGGTTCTCTTGAGCATACGGGTCAAGACCATGATACTTAATAGTCACCTGGTGCTCAAGATTCCCTGATGACCTAGGTCATCTCCATGAATTGATTTTTAATATGCTCTGTAATGCAATCAAATTGGTATATCGCGGGGTTTTTGGGTCTCTGAACACGATTCCGGTGCCAGATTTGAACTACAACGCACCTGAGGCTCAGAACATACTGGTACTATCGTCGTCTCCAGGGAATTCGCAGAATATCCTTCTGCAAAGGAATGAAACCTGTTAGGGAGGTTCTCTTGAGCATACGGGTCATGACTATGACACTCAATAGTCGCCTGGTGGTCAGGATACCCTGATGACCTAGGTCATCTCCATGGATTGATTTTTAATATGCTCTTAAATGCTACCAAATTCGTCTCTCGAGGGTTTTCGGGACCGCGAAATGCGATTTCGGTGCTAGATTCGGTCTACGATAATAACATTTTTGACATTAAAATATTTCAGTATTACTTTTTTCGCATTAGAAAAATTCAGTAAAGTTTCATTGTAGTGCAAACGGTATTTTTTGAACTCTTTGTTGTCGATATCACAGATCTTCATCAGATGCTTCGGTGATTGGTCCGAACTCCAGAAAAGTTATCAGCGGTCCTAAACACCTCGGAGATACGAATTTGGTTTTATTTCAGAGCATATTAAAAACAATCCATGGAGATGACTTAGGTCATCAGAGTATCCTGACCAGTAGGTGACTATTGAAGGTCATGGTCACAACCGGCAACCTCAAAAGAACCTCCCTCACAAGTTTCATCCCATTCCAAAAGATAATTTCACGAATTCACTGGAGACGACGATAGTACCAGGATGTCCTGAGCCCCAGGTGAGTCGTAGTTTAATTTTGGCACCGGAATCATGTTCAGCGGTCCCTAAAACTCCCGATAGACGAATTTGGTTGCATTTCAGAGCATATTAAAAATCAGTCCATGGAGATGACCTATATGATCAGGATATCTTGAGCACAAGGTGACTATTGAGTGTCATAGTCATGGCCCGTATGCTCAAGAGGACCTCCATAACAGGTTCCATTCCTTTGCAGAAGGCATTTTTGCGAATTCCCTGGAAACGTCGGTAGACCAGGATGTCCTGAGCGCAAGGTGCGTCGTAGTTCAAATCTGACACCGGAATCGTGATCAGCGACCCCAAAAACCCCCGAGTGAGAAATTTTGGCTATATTTGGACATTTTTAATCTGAAAGTACATTCAAAGAGATGCATTTTTCTCTGTAGAAATGCTAAAATTCACATTAGAAGAAAGAAATTTGGAACATTTTTTGTAAATGACTTCCTGAATCGATTTAAAAAAAAATTATCAAAATCGGTTCAACCTTTTTTTTACTTTGGTTTTTTTTGTGCTTTATTTCCTTGACTAACATGGAATCCTCTAGTTGGTACAAAGCTAGATTAGAGAATGACAAAATGTGACAATTTGTGGCATTGCTCGAGATGGAAAACTGATTCCCTATGAAACCCAAAAATACAAAATGGTTTAATAAAATTAAAAAGTCAATACTTATTCTCATAATTGCATTTGTATTTTCAAAATGCAACTGTTATTATATACTGGTGATCCTGTTTGCACCTACTGATCATGAGATTTTAGATTCCAAAGTTTTCACAGTAACAAATTTCCAAATGAATATCGACATTACTATGACGAGTTGACATGAATTTCAAGGATTGTTTGATGAAATGTTATTAGAGTTAAGGCCCAATTATATATTATATAAACTTCGTATGGCTATTGCTATCACCTTCAACTAAATCAACAGATTCTATATGGTTTGTCAATCTTCTACGAGCCCTATGCCTGCGCCTTTCCAGTAATAATACTGTTCTAATAGGTCCTCCTTGATCTGATATGCTAGTAGTCCACCAAGCTGCACTTGCTAAAAATGATAAAATCAAATTTTAACATTTGCAACAACATTTCTTACCAATTAAAACTAGTAGCAAAGCTATAAAGAAATGTGTCACTTCATCTCCTACACCTTCTATCAAGGACATTTTCAATTTTCTTCCTCAGGAAATAGTCTTCCTACTGTAAAACTATAATCCAAACTATACAATACTATATTATATTCAAATATTTCATAAAAATATTTGCACCATACTTGACACTCTTGACAGTATCCCTATCACATCAAAATTAAAATCCTGTTACAGAAATTCCTTCTTCTTTTTTTTTCATTTGTTGACCTCAGCTTCAATTCAATATACCTAGTATATAGTATTAGTGGAACCATAGAAATAGAAGGAGGGGTAGAAGTGACATAGCCTGATATTTTTGCGTGGAAGACACATCCTTGTCTAACAAAAAGGAAGAGAATGTTTACAAACAATAACCAGTGGCGTATCAGTTTTAGATGAATTAATTGATTTGAATATTTAAAAAATTTTCATAATAGAGTTGAATTTAATAAAATGATGTTAGCAGATATTTTAATTTTATTCCTTATAACAAACAGATGCATTTAGAAATTAAACAGAATTATCGATAAGTAT
This sequence comes from Endomychus coccineus, assembly GCA_958510875.1. NCBI lineage: Eukaryota > Metazoa > Arthropoda > Insecta > Coleoptera > Endomychidae > Endomychus > Endomychus coccineus. The sequence goes on from OY294067.1 coordinate 152,953,138, forward strand.
AATTAACGCAGCTAATAACTAAAACTGAAGTCGAGAATAAATAAATAATACATATTCCACGTTCCATTGTCCGAAAATATTAATTAATAAAAATTCACTAGGGATCAAATAAATCTAAATTTTAGTTTTCAAAAACTGTTTATTAAGTTAAAAAATATTCAACTTATTGAACAGTTCCTATTCTCCAGCCACAACTTCCAAGATATTATTCGTAGGTGTCTAAAAAATAGCATACCAGCATGAGTTGTTCCTCAATTAATAGAAATAAGGCAATATTTCGATCAGGGTTGGGAATTATACGGCATAATTAGTTTCACACTTTATCGGTATTATAGTGACGTACAAAACGTTTGATGCAGTATGATACCCACGGAATTAAATATCCTTATTGAACAGTACCATGCAATATTATACGGTATTAAACATATGATTATGCATATTTGCAGCATAATCTTCTATTATAAGTATATATCCTTCACCTTCATAAACAAAGCATTGTATGGATCATATATAAAAATTCTCGGGAAATAGGTCACAATAACACTTTGTTTTAAATATTCGTCTTTACGTACGTTTCGGTCTCACGACCATCATCAGAAGACTCACTATGTCTAAAAAGGGGGTTTATTAAAACTAATTATAGCACAAGCGTCCAAATCGCACAATTTAACTTCAATCAAAAGAGCCCACGCCGTCGAAACGAACAGAACCACGAATAATCGAAATTGTATCGTCAGAATTAATGTATAAGAAATTTTTTTTTTTGTAGTAAGAATCCGCTATTCAGTAATATTATTAAAATATATGAGTGCATATTGATTGGTATTCTCACAACAAATGAGAAGAACGAAGTTATTTGTCAAGTATCTACTTTCGAAACCAGATGTGTAGGATTTATGACAAGGCACTTAAGAAAGGTTTCAGACCTGTACTGGGAAATAACTATTACGAATTCTTCCTAAAAACATTTTCTACACTTATAAAGACGTATGTAAGAATTTGCAAGAGATTATTTAATCAAATTAGTATAAATATGACTTAGATTTTGTGTGTCTACCCTATGATTTACAGATTTGGGGTCCCGTTTTATGTGAATCATCTCCAGGATAGATCTTTTATAATAATTGGTTTCCTTAGTTAAGATATTAACATTTTTGTAATCAAATTGATGGTTATAATCAAAGCAATGCTTAGCAAGGGCGGTGGAATTTTCTAAGTTGTTATTTCTTGTGCTATATTTATGGCCGTACATTCTTTTTTGTAAATATTGTTTAGAGATTCCAGTATAGGTTCCATCACAATCTAAACAATTCAATTTATACACTGTGTGGGTTTGTTTATCTTTGGGTATTAAAGGTTTTAGATTTGAGAAATATTTCCCAACACAGTTAGTAGGTTTATGCGCAACATTTATATCATACTTTTTCAAACATTTTTTGATTTTCTCTGAGGTCTCCGGAATGTAAGGTAGAGTTATAAAATTGTCTGTATTACCTTTTATGTTATTTTTATTAGACGAACCATTATAGATTTTGTTTATTCTTTCTTTAATGATAGGATTGAAAAAAGTTTTTGGGTAGCCATTCAATTCTAGTGTAGTACGAACAATTTTTAAATTTTTGGGGCGGTCATCAGCGTGGGACAATTTTATCGCGCGATCTGTAAGGCTATTTATTACACTTTTTTTATAACAAGCTGGTGCAACGGAATTGAAGTGAAGATAACGTTGAGACCATACTTCTTTAGTAAACCAAGAGGTTTTTATTTTTCCATCAGCATCATGCCTAATGTTCATATCTAGGAAATTTATGTTATTGTTTAATTCTATTTCACAAGTGAATTGAAGTTTACAGTGAAAATTGTTAAATTTATCAATTACATATTGAATTTTATCGTTGGGAACACACATAAGGCAATCGTCTACATACCGTTTAAAGAATACAGGCCGAAAATGTAATGAACTCATAACAGATTCCTCTAGGCACTCCATAACGAGGTTAGCAATGGTAGCTTTTTAGACATAGTGAGTCTTCTGATGATGGTCGTGAGACCGAAACGTACGTAAAGACGAATATTTAAAACAAAGTGTTATTGTGACCTATTTCCCGAGAATTTTTATATATAATTCATACTGGGTCAAGAATCTTATTATTATTTCGGCTGGGATATAAGCCTTAATATGGAAGGAACAACCACCTATCCTAAAGTTTTGAAGGAATACGGAAAGTTAATGAAGATACTAGCAAGAGAGAAGAATCGTAGAATATTTCTGGTAAGATGTAGGAATTTGCAAGTTTATCCAAATTTCATTATATCTAAATCAAAGGAGAATATGTTTAGCAAGGTGCTAAATAAGAAGGCGTACGCAAAATTATTAAATTCTTTTCATAAAAACTGTTTGAACCTGTGCATTAAAGAAGCATGTGCAATTGTAGCTGAGGTTGAAAACAAAATCAAACTGGTTAAACAAACCTGTCATCAAAATTTTGATAGCAACTTTATATCGCAATTTTTTCAAATTCAGCATAACAATTTCGAAAAAAATTTCAACAAAATCAAAGCCATTCAATCTAAAAAGATAAATAATTTAATGAAAGACGTAACTTATGAAAAAAAGAATATCAATGAACAATGGTTGAAAAATCTAACGGACATAAAAATTCCGGATGAGGTGCAGCACACGTTAAGTTTAGGTCCGAAATTTGCATTGCCTAATAACAATAATAAACTGCCTATCGATAATATTATTGCAAATTTAGAATGCGGAATTAGGAATAAAAATGTACAAGAGAAAAACGAAATTAGAAACAAAGTTTGTAACATCTTGACAAACAAAAAGAACAAACAGAAGGCAGAAGTAGGGATTGCAAAGAATCGTTTTAACTATCATACAAAAATAACAAAAGATTTCTTAGATGCTAACCCTCAAATATTAGTTTTGAACGCGGATAAATGTAATAAAACCGTCATAATGCATAGAAATGACTATGAAAACAAAATAGGAAACCTTTTAAATGATGAAACAACTTATAAAAAATTAAAATCTGATCCTACTTTATCAGTACAAAACAACATGAATAAATTGATAAATAAATGGCATAAGAATAAGATAATCCCTATTGAATTAAAAAATAAATTAATTTGCCATAATGGGCTAGCACCTTATATCTATGGGCTTCCCAAACTGCATAAAAATGATATACCTCTAAGACCCATTGTTAGTAATATTGGAGCGCCCACTTACAATTTATCAAAATTTCTATCAAAATCTATCAATAATATAATAGGAAAAAATGAATTCTATGTAAAAGATTCATGGCACTTTAATGAATTTATAAAAAATCAATCCGTACCCGTAAACCATCAACTGATTTCCTTGGACGTTGTTTCTTTATTTACAAATATACCTGTTGTTTTGGCATTGAGTAGCATCAAAAAACGTTGGGCAGAGATTAAAAACCACACACCTCTAGATCAATCGGAATTTATAAATGCTGTAAAATTTTGTTTAGAATGCACATACTTTCAGTATGGTGAGCAATTTTTTGGACAAATATTCGGCACAGCAATGGGATCACCTATTTCAGCTACCATTGCTAACCTCGTTATGGAGTGCCTAGAGGAATCTGTTATGAGTTCATTACATTTTCGGCCTGTATTCTTTAAACGGTATGTAGACGATTGCCTTATGTGTGTTCCCAACGATAAAATTCAATATGTAATAGATAAATTTAACAATTTTCACTGTAAACTTCAATTCACTTGTGAAATAGAATTAAACAATAACATAAATTTCCTAGATATGAACATTAGGCATGATGCTGATGGAAAAATAAAAACCTCTTGGTTTACTAAAGAAGTATGGTCTCAACGTTATCTTCACTTCAATTCCGTTGCACCAGCTTGTTATAAAAAAAGTGTCATAAACAGCCTTACAGATCGCGCGATAAAATTGTCCCACGCTGATGACCGCCCCAAAAATTTAAAAATTGTTCGTACTACACTAGAATTGAATGGCTACCCAAAAACTTTTTTCAATCCTATCATTAAAGAAAGAATAAACAAAATCTATAATGGTTCGTCTAATAAAAATAACATAAAAGGTAATACAGACAATTTTATAACTCTACCTTACATTCCGGAGACCTCAGAGAAAATCAAAAAATGTTTGAAAAAGTATGATATAAATGTTGCGCATAAACCTACTAACTGTGTTGGGAAATATTTCTCAAATCTAAAACCTTTAATACCCAAAGATAAACAAACCCACACAGTGTATAAATTGAATTGTTTAGATTGTGATGGAACCTATACTGGAATCTCTAAACAATATTTACAAAAAAGAATGTACGGCCATAAATATAGCACAAGAAATAACAACTTAGAAAATTCCACCGCCCTTGCTAAGCATTGCTTTGATTATAACCATCAATTTGATTACAAAAATGTTAATATCTTAACTAAGGAAACCAATTATTATAAAAGATCTATCCTGGAGATGATTCACATAAAACGGGACCCAAAATCTGTAAATCATAGGGTAGACACACAAAATCTAAGTCATATTTATACTAATTTGATTAAATAATCTCTTGCAAATTCTTACATACGTCTTTATAAGTGTAGAAAATGTTTTTAGGAAGAATTCGTAATAGTTATTTCCCAGTACAGGTCTGAAACCTTTCTTAAGTGCCTTGTCATAAATCCTACACATCTGGTTTCGAAAGTAGATACTTGACAAATAAATTCGTTCTTCTCATTTGTTGTGAGAATACCAATCAATATGCACTCATATATTTTAATAATATTACTGAATAGCGGATTCTTACTACAAAAAAAAAAAAAAATTTATACATTAATTCTGACGATACAATTTCGATTATTCGTGGTTCTGTTCGTTTCGACGGCGTGGGCTCTTTTGATTGAAGTTAAATTGTGCGATTTGGACGCTTGTGCTATAATTAGTTTTAATAAACCCCCTTTTTAGACATAGTGAGTCTTCTGATGATGGTCGTGAGACCGAAACGTACGTAAAGGCGAATATTTAAAACAAAGTGTTATTGTGACCTATTTCCCGAGAATTTTTATATATAATTCATACTGGGTCAAGAATCTTATTATTGTATGGATCAGTATAAAATTTCATGTGTCGCAATTTATTTCTTTCATCACTGCTCTCACAATGAAGTCTGCAATATAGCCAATAACTTCTTTCTGGTATTCTGACAATTAATTCGCCACTTGATACTGCTTCAATTCCTATTTCATTTGTTTGTTTTTTGAAACTAGAACATGTGAGAATTGCACAATTGTCTGCAATGGTATTTAAATTTGTAGATTTTGAAACTTCACAATGGACAAGTAATTGTTCATAAATTCCCTAAAATTGTCTTGATGTAGGGTTGTTATTGCAGCTACCTCATTCTGCTAAAAAAGATTTTTATATGATCTTGGAAAACTTCAAAACTTCGTAGCTCAATATATATCTGAACTGTCCAGAAGCTATGTAGTAAAAGTATAGTGATTGATTTGGTACAAGGACAAATATGCGAAGTTTGTAATTTTTCAAGAGACACTTATATACTTGAATAACTTTAAAGTTAATACTTTCTGAGAACACTGTAGCTATGGTCTATGCAAATATATATCAGTATCAGACGATGAAAGAGTAATAGTCGATCTTGAACATGTTCTTATTTTGTACATTGACTTCTCTAAATCTTAAGTATCATCAAACAAAGATAAGCTTCCATTAAATTATTCATTAAGTGTAGAAGAGTTATCTTCATTATTATATGTTTTAGTCTGGAGCAAAGAATGTAATATTTCAAACTATTTGAGTAAAGTTTGACTTACTTTGTTGGGGAACTTGGATTTTTGGTTTTAAAAACGATGATTTTATTAAACTCTGCTCGTTTGAAGATGCTGCCAAGTAGAACTTTCATTAAACGAAGTTGTTTCGTTTTCACCATCAATCGATCGAGTGGACTGTATTTTCATGGGTCTTTTCTGGATTAATTAAAACTGTTTTCAAACAATAACATTTATTTAAATAGATAATTTTGGACTCTTTCAAGAGGTTTTTAAAACTGTACTAGCAGGCTGCTACATCTTTTCTTAACTACACATTTTCTACCTGGTTCCTCGACAAGAGGGTAAATCCGGGTTGAGAGTGGTAATAATGGAGGGGCATGAGCCATAACTTATAACTAACTTAAACAAGAATAGGAACTATCACTTACTTTAAATTATACATACTTAATAATAGACAAATACAATGAACTAACTAACAATATTTAAAACCATACCGGCCACCTTGGCAGACCTCAGGTCTTCAACAACCAGTACCATCAGATAGAAATATAAATTATAAAACATGGAAAAATTAACTTAACTATTTGAATTAGAAATCTTTAAAACTATTGAGAGTTCATCTATTAACAAAAAATGTTTGTTTTCTTAGATAATAGGGAGTGGACACACCTTTACAACCGGCCGTTTATAAACACCTTTATTGGTCTTAACACTCACAACACGAGTTTTTCCATCACTTCCGGGGTGTAGTTTTATAATCCTTCCCAATACCCATTGGGATGGTGGTAAATTGTCCACCTTAACAGTAACCATTGTACCAATTGATATAACATCAGTATCTGCATTCCATTTCTTACGCTGTTGTAATGAAGTCAGGTAATCACGTGACCAACGTTTCCAGAAACTTTGTTGCAATTGTTGAAGAAGTTGGTATCGAGATAACTTATTAATTGTTATATGATGAACATCTGGATCTGGTGGTAATGTCAGTAATTTGTCAATTAGAAAGTGAGAGGGGGTTAGCGGATTTAGATCATTGGGGTCGGCGGAAAGAGGAGAAAGGGGTCTAGAATTAAGTATGCCTTCAATCTGCGTCAACACAGTAATAAACTCCTCATATGTTAAGATTGTTTCGCCGATTACTTTGTATAAATACCGCTTTAGACTTTTCACATTGGCTTCCCAAATACCTCCAAAATGCGGTGATGTTGGAGGAATAAAATGCCATTTAGATCTATTTTGATCAGTATAATCACATATTAGATCATTGTTTGATTTGAGAAATGAATACATATCATTCCAACTATTATTCGCACCTACAAAATTTGTGGCGTTATCCGAATACAAGTCGCTTGGAAATCCTCTTCTTGACGAGAACCTTCTCAAGCATGCTATAAATGCATCGGTTGACAAATCATAAATTAACTCAATATGTATAGCCTTAGTGCTTAAACAAACAAATAAACAAATGTAAGCTTTAGTTACTTTATAACCTCTGATCTTGCGGTCCTTTACGGAAAAGGGTCCTGCATAATCAAGACCTGTACATTGAAAGGGTATTAAATTAGCAACACGATTATGTGGCAAATCAGCCATGGTCACAGCCATTGGTTTAGGATTGAACCTAAAACATGTTAAACATTTTCTAACAGTTTCTTTAGCCAAATAAATTCCTTTTAAAGGCCAATAATTTTGACGGACACTATTTAACAATAATTGTGGACTAGCATGGAGTAGTCTAATATGCTCAGATTGAAATATTAATTTAGTTAACATATGTTTTGAATCTAGAATTATAGGATGTTTAGAATTATATTGTAAATCGGAATGTTTGAGTCTACCACCGACTCTTATTATTCCATAATTATCAATGAAAGCAGCTAAACCATTAAACTTATTTTTGATCGCTTTGACATTTCCTGTTGTCAAATAATTGAATTCTTTACTAAAACTTTGCATCTGAGCCATTTTAATCAAACATTTAAGGGCATCATCTAATTCGATTAACGTTAATCTACCATTAACGCGATTGGTACCACGTATTTTCGAATTACTATTGTTATGGAATCTTTTACAATAAGCAATAACTCTTTGTAATCGAGTTAAATTAGAAAATTTATCAAATATTTGCTAGTTTTGACTTATTGTATGTAAAACTATCTCGCAATTAGTTTTTTTTAATTCTGGCAAATCTCTTTTTATAGTAGGAGTAAACTTGAAATTAAAACTAGAGGCATTGAAATCGTAAAGCCATGATGGACCGGACCACCATAGTTCATTTTTCATCAATTCAGTTGGGTAGTTACCTCGTGAAACAATATCCGCAGGATTCTGTTTAGTTTCAACATACTGCCAACTGTAATTTGCTGTTAATTCTTGAATTTCCGTCACACGTGTACATACGAAAGTTTGCAATTTATACGTTTCTGTATGAATCCAATGAAGGACAATCAATGAATCTGTCCATAGATAACAATCGAATTCATACATTACGCATTCCGATAAGGCTTTCATTAATCGGGATAGCATCAATGCAGCTAACAATTCTAAACGCGGCATAGTCAACGATTTCAATGGAGCTACTTTTGACTTTGAACAAAGTAAAGATACTTTTATCTCATTATTTTCATTGATTGATCTCATATAAACTACTGCTCCATAAGACCGTTGGCTAGCATCTGAAAAACCAAATAATTGAACTTTTGCTGGTTTTTCGATCATGACAAATCTAGGAATATTTAAGGTATTTAAAATCATCAATTCCTTGTAAAATAAATGCCATTTCCTAATTAAATTATCGGGAAGTTCATCATCCCAATCAAGTTTTAACGACCATAATCTTTGAATTAACCTTTTAGCAATTATTATACAAGGTGATAATAAACCTAACGGATCATATAACTTCGAAATTTGTGACAATATACTTCGTTTTGAGCATTTTTCTGTAATCTGTTCATCATCAGTGAATTTAAATGATAAGTGATCGTTTGTACAACACCATTGTATACCTAAACATTTTGTATCTTTGTCACATATTTTAAGAGTTTCTGTGGTTTTATTAATTGATTGAAAATTGTTTAAAATATGTGCACTATTAGACCGCCATTTATTTAAAACAAAACATCCCGTACTCAAAATATAAGAAATCTGATTACAAATTTCAATTGCATCCCTTTCATCTGAAAATCCAGCTATAAAATCATCTACATAGAAATTCTCTAATATCATTTGACTTGCAACAGGAAATTCATCTCTAAATTCATTGGCAAGTTGGTGTAAACACCTCATTGCTAGGTAAGGTGCACTCGCGGTGCCATAGGTAACCGTATTTAGTTCGAATACTTTAATGTTTTCTGATTTATCGAATCTCCAAACAATTCTCTGAAGACACCTGTCCTCACGATCAATTAAGACTTGTCGGTACATTTTCGTTATGTCCGATGAAACTACATACGGAAATTGTCTAAATTTGATCAATATATTAAATAAACTACTCAAAATTTGGGGACCTACATATTGAATGTCATTTAATAAAACTCCATTTGATGTCGGAGCTGAACCGTTGAATACAACTCTAGCGCGGGTTGTGAGGCTATCTTCTTTCATAACTAAATGATAGGGAATAAAATGTGATATTTTTTTATCAACATCGTCATTAATTAAACTCATATGTCCCATTTCCAAATACTCACGCATAAAATCCTTATAATCTATTTCAAAATGTGGAAACCTTTCAAATTTTCTTTCAAGAGACATTAGCTTTTTTACAGCTAATTCTTTTGAATTCCCTAAACTAGTAACGTCATGTTTTAACGGTATTTTAACAATAAATCTACCGTTTAGATCTCGCGAGAATGTCTCCTTAAATATGTTTTCACATTTCAAATCATCATTAGATAATTTACATTTCTCATCAATCTGTTCAACCATCCAGAATTTTTGTAATGATTGATTTAAGTTTACGAAATCTACCGATAATAAACATTTGGTTTCTTTCGAATCTGTAGAGACATCTGGCAAATTGCCGCCAACAATATAACAGAATACGGTTTTTCGTAGAACTGGTAAACCTTTACCTAGAACTATTTTGTGAGATTTTAAAGCGTCCCAAAAGGTCGAGACCCCTATCAACAAATCTATATTATTGGGCTCATAAAATTCAGGATTCGCCAACATAATGTTTGTCGGCTATTTTAAACTTGAAATATCTAAATACTGGCTGGGTAAATAGTCAGTAATTTTGGGTAAAACTAAGCAATCCAAATTCAAACAGAAATCGTTGATCATAGATTGTGCATTTACGATGCATTTTTTATCAATAGTAATTCCTGAACCGATACCTGAAACTGAAATATCTATGTTTGTTTGATGTAAATTCAGTTTCGAAACGAGATTTTGTTCAACAAAATTAGACTGGGAACCAGAATCTAATACAGCATAACAAACGTGTTTATTGCCATAAAAATCAACAACGAAAACCTTCGCAGTAGGTAAAAGGACATGAGATTTGAGTGTGCTTGTAAATGCGACCCTTGTCTCAACATCTGTGTGTAGTAATCTACTATGCTTTTGGTTGCATGAAAAACAAGGTTTTGACTTGCACGAATTTGCACTATGGTCTTTACATAAACAATTGTGGCACAATTTCAAATCATTAATACGTTTCACGCGTTCGGAAACATCTAAATCAATGAACATCTTGCAAGTATAAATTTTATGACCTGTCTTGCTACAAAAGTTGCATTTAATTATCTTATTTGAACTACTCTGATTACTAAGAAAACTTTTAGTTGATTTTTGTTTAACATCTGCATGACCTTTGAATTTACTAATATCTTTATTAACGTTATAAGCTATTGATTCAATTGTATCAGCTCTATCTGATATAAACGTAGTAAATTCATTTAATGTGGGAAATTCATTCTTTTTCATCTTTTCCCATTCGGACTGGGTAGTTTTATCTAGTTTTGAATTGACAATATATATTAACAGCAAATCCCAATTTTTAGTATCTACATTCAGATTATTCAATGCACCCAAATGTTTGAACAAAGTATCTATCAATTCTCGCAACTCTACAAATGAATCCTTTCTAATCAATGGTATCTCAAACAATCCTTGGATATGTGTAGACACTAATAACATCTTTTCATCAAATCTATTGCATAACATACTCCAAGCTACTTCATAATTACTTGCTGATAATTCAACAGATCCTATAATTTTGAAAGCTGAGGGATTAAGACTTGCTCGTAAATAATGAAATTTTTGTATATCGTTAATTTCTACATTTTCGTGAATTAAGGACTGATATATATCTTTGAAATTTAACCATCCTTCATACGAGCCATCAAAATGTGGCAAGTCTATAACAGGTAATTTAATAGGTAGCTTTTTTGATTGAGCAGCTTGAGAAGGTGGCGCTATATCAGAATCAGATCTACTTTTTAATAAACATGCTGTTCCCGCCAAAATAACTTCATATTTATCACAAAATGACTCCCTCTCTTCTAACTGTTCATTCAATAATTGCTCATCGCATTCATTTTCGATTTCATTTTGAACTTGATCGAATTCAACAATAATATGTTTTAGTCTCTCAATTTTCAATTCTAACATCGTAATCTTTTCAATATCTTGATTTCTATCAACTTTTATCTGATCATATAATAAATCTACTGATTTTGAAAGAGTGGTTAGTTTGCTTTTAATGCAACCCCTTTTTCTAATCAAGGCATCCATTTTGATTAAACGTAATTGATTTACTACAAATCTCAATTTCAAATAATCAACAGAAAAACTGTTGATCTTATAATCAAATCTTAAATTAAAGTAATAAACTTTATAAACAAACGTATCTGTGAATCATTATTCAAATCTATATCATCAATCTAATCAGCCTCTATATATCAATTTATCATCTATAAACTATTTAAGTAAATCCAGAAGCATTAATAAATCATATTATATTAATCATGTAATAATAAAGCATCGAGAAACAATCTTAACCCTGAAGAATCTGTAAACCCTTTCAAACAAATTGAATACATACACAAATCTAAAGGATAACAAAGGAACTCACATTTATATCAGAAAATAATCGTCGCCAACTGCATTCAAACATCAAACATCATCACGTGGCAGGAAATCTTAATTATTTTCGCATCCGGTATCGTAGGACCAATGTTTCGTTTTCACCATCAATCGATCGAGTGGACTGTATTTTCATGGGTCTTTTCTGGATTAATTAAAACTGTTTTCAAACAATAACATTTATTTAAATAGATAATTTTGGACTCTTTCAAGAGGTTTTTAAAACTGTACTAGCAGGCTGCTACATCTTTTCTTAACTACACATTTTCTACCTGGTTCCTCGACAAGAGGGTAAATCCGGGTTGAGAGTGGTAATAATGGAGGGGCATGAGCCATAACTTATAACTAACTTAAACGAGAATAGGAACTATCACTTACTTTAAATTATACATACTTAATAATAGACAAATACAATGAACTAACTAACAATATTTAAAACCAGAAGTAGTTACTGAATTATGATCCGAGGATCTGCTCATAATTAATACAGTCAAAAAACGTAGCAGTAACATTAATTTAAAAAATATATTTAGCCAATCACATTTTCTTCTAAAAAATTCTATTAAATGGGGAATAGCATTTTTTAAAGGTGTTTATTCCCAGATTTGTTTATTTGAATATCTTCTGGTAAGAAAAGTTTAGAGCAGACTATCATACCATGCTGAAGAACAAGTTGAAGAGATCTAAGACCACCAGTCAATTCGAATACAATCTTTTGAAACCCTAAAATAAGTAAGATATAACATACAATTACATGAAGCTGCAGTTTTTTATGGCTAGAACCTAATATGCAAACAATTTTTCATAATATATGAAGCATGACACTTTCATATAATACATGTAATATGTTTATATCACAATATAAAGTGTTATATAATCTCATAAATATTTGTTATTTACTGTTTACATCATGGAAGTCTTGTCTCTGATGGAAGATACGCCTCTGAACTTATATATGAAATTACAGTTCCGAATCTTTTTCGTAAGTTGTAGAATAAACACAGCCCTTTTTGGTCATTGTTATAGTTCAATCAAACACAAGACAACAAGGAAACTTCCTCCAAAACAAACAATATCACACACTTCCACAATCTTAGAAACACTAGAAAGGTCGAAAAACACTGAATGAACGATCAAAATTAACAAGTAGAAAATGTTCAAGTTCCAATATGGCAGACAGATGCTGATCGCTGATTTGTCAACGATCATAATATAAACAGTTCTTGGTTCCGTTCTATCTTGCACACCGTTTTTAAAATTCGAAGCCGCTTCTATCCCCTTTCCTATTTCTATGATTTTCACAATGCTTGTTCAGGTTGCGAACTTTGCTAACTGCTAAAGCGCATGGACGGCTAACTTTGACGCGGCTTGGTCAACTGTACTGCTGCTTGGTCCGCCATTATGAATGTCCATTTATGCATTTATGCATAGATAACTCAACTACCGTAAAATGAAATGTTCCGTGTTAGGTACCGAAACCGCGACAAGAGCGCCGCGTGAGGATTGGAAGCGTACTAAATGATGGTTTAGAGGGAAATTTGAAGTTACACAGCACATAAATGCAAATTTTGTTGTTTCTCACACCTTTCAGTAAACGTGGAGGATCATACAATGGAATAATTTGTTGTCCATCGACTTAAACTATGAAGTCATATAATTCTTTCCCTCCTCTTTCGTTTTCTTCACTAATTTGTTTATCGTACTGACATTATTTGTACCTTGATCGCAGATTGTGGCCACCACATTGAAACCAATTTCCCTGCAAGATCGTACAATGTTTTGAATTGAACATTTAATGGTTTCAGCTTTTGATGCACCTTTAATAAATTGATACATAATTGGTTCTTTCCATTTTCCCTCAATACCTTGCAGCATGAAAACCTGAAAGAGTGTCAATGAGAGAAATTCAATTATTTTCATTCACCTATAGTTTACCTGTACATGATTAGCTATATATATATATAATATTGTAGAAAAAGCGTGTATGATGGCAAGCAACAAGTCGTTATGGAAACAAAATTCACAAATGAATTAAACATGGCTTATTGAAAAACAATAACAATCGCATGCGCATTATAATTTCTATTAATTTCGGACGCTTGACGCGCCCTCCCGTGTTTTGGAAGCGTAAATACCTTCGCCGGCCATGACAGTGTTGGTCCCTTCCATAATACATTTCATTCTACGGTAGTAGAGTTATCTATGCATTTATGACTGTAACACGTTCACTTTTAAATAAGCCTGATATTTGTATTCAACTTAACTGTTTTGGATATATAATTGCGCCTTTATTTCACTGCTATCAGTTACTTCCACTTCTTTCCTTTATTTCGATAGGAATAAACTGCCACTTTATTCTTCATAACCAATTCACTCCCCCATAGATTGCTTTTAATGTTCAGATGCTTCTATCCGGCTAGAAGGATCAAATTTAATATAAGAAAACTACATTAAGGAAATTTCTTTGTGGACTGTATACTGTAGATTTATTGTCGCAACAATTTTTACAAATATCCTTGAACTAAATAAACGTCACCAAACCTAAAAAGTTTCGTCGATACCTAGAAGGTAGAGCAAACTGTTCGATACCAATAAGGTAGAACAAACTCTTAATTTTTTAGCTGAGAATGGAGAGCTTGATTTATTAGCCATTACCATTACTCACTTTTTTATTCATTGATGCTATGATGTTAATCGCACCAATGCCAATTTCAGAACATTTCTATGAACCTTTGTTGCACAAGGTTTATAACATGGTGCATGTTTATATTTGTCAACCCAGTATTGTATTATGGGGTCAATTTCTGGGTCGTAATTGGCTAACGCGCGTAGCTACGAGCGCTTTAACTGTTGATATGCCGAATTCAATGTTCAGACGGTACGACCCCGGTACGTATTTTGCATCATATAGCGACGTAGGTTCAATATTCCATGCGGTAAGGTCATCGCTAAATTTTTGAGGGGCTAGTTTTTAAAATTTTTATATATATTTAGGTTAGTAGATTATTGAAAGTTTGTTGTAATTATTAACTGTGCTAATTGTGCACTAATTCCATGCATTAGCCAATCACACCCCGCTATAATACAACTAGGTTGTGAAATGCAAACATTCATTAGTAGTTAGTCCGGGTATTTGATATATAATTACCTCTAGTGTAACCGTTTGTATAAACCGAAAAAACAGAAAAAATTAATAATTTTAACTTTCGAAGAATTAAATTTAAAATACACAAAACTTGTAACATTTAATTTAGAATTAATGCTGACAAATTGTTTCACCACACTGTGACTATGCCTTTAATTATCAGAAATCAATTTCAATTTGCTATGAAATGAGCGGAGGGGGCTTATTTAAAAAAATGTTGACAAGTAGAGAATTATAGGTATCGATTTGGTAATTTAATATTGTTACTATTGTTTTTGAATGTTTTGAAATTTCGATGGATTCTAGAATATTGAGTGTATGTCCTTTTTCTTGAATATGTAAAATATCGGGTTTATGGGTGAAGTTGTGTTTATGTTTCTATAGGTGATTTGCGTAATTTGAGTCCTCTTTTCTTTTCAAATGTCCGTGGAACCTTACATTGAAACTGCGTCCACTTTGTCCTAAGTACAAGGCATTACAATCATCACACCTTAGCCTGTAAGCTTCAGATTTCTTCAATTTATCTTTATATAGTGGAAAAGAAATGTTCATCACTATATGACATTCACAACTCACCTTTAAACTTCATAATATAGAATTTGATATACTTGATAATAATATTTGCGAAACAATCTCATCAATAGTACGTAATTAATTCTTGAAGTAGAAGAAAAGTTAAGCTGTAATAGATACAAATCACAATCTCAAAAATGTTGAAGTTATTTTATTTTAGAAATCACCTAAGAGGGGAGGCTCTCGCGTTGATCAGTAATTTGTCTATAACAAATTATTCGTTCCAGGAAGCTTTTTCTATTTTGAATGGAAGATATGAAAACGAGGGCATGATTATTTGCTCTCACATTTATTCATTTCTGGATCTTCCTAGTCTACAAAAAGGTAGCACTCCAGCAATAAGTAAAACAGCAGTTGGGTGAATTAAACATTTTAAAACAGCCAGTTGACAGCTGGGATATGATCTTGATTTGTATTTTTTCAAAAACTTGATCATTACACAAATAGATCAAATAAACAAAGAGGTAATTCCAAATTGCCAACATTAAGAAACTTTATGCAATTTTTAGAAGCAAAAGCAACTGCTTTAGAAGCTGTAGCTCAGCCAGAAGCCAAGAAATTGAAGAAAAAAAATCATGTTCATCTTGCCAAAGTAGATGAACTGGGCTAGCACGGGACCAGGATATCCGGTCTAGCTGTCGATGTGCATCCGGTGCATGAGCTCGTCCTTATCAGTTTTGAAAGGATGTAGGTGATAAGGATTTTATTTTATTTGTAAAGAGTATACAGGGTGTGTTCAAAAAGTGTGTCACATGTACAGAGTCACGTGACTAACACATGGCAGCATGGCGGCCCTAAGGTCCAACTGTCATGGCGACCATAAGGTCCAGCTGTCATGGCGACCATAAGGACCAGCTGTCATGGCGGCCATAAGGACCAGCTGTCATGGCGATCATAAGGACCAGCTGTCATGGCGATCATAAGGACCAGCTGTCATGGCGACCATAAGGACATGCTGTCATGGCGACCATAAGGACCAGCTGTCATGGCGACCATAAGGACCAGCTGTCATGGCGACCATAAGGACCAGCTGTCATGGCGACCATAAGGACCAGCTGTCATGGCGACCATAAGGACCAGCTGTCATGGCGGCCATAAGGACCAGCTGTCATGGCGATCATAAGGACCAGCTGTCATGGCGACCATAAGGACCAGCTGTCATGGCGACCATAAGGACCAGCTGTCATGACAGACCTAAGGTACAGATTGCTTCGTAGAGATGTCACCACCAAGTGACAGCTGTCATGACAGACCTAAGGTATAGACTGCTTCCTGGAGGGGGCTCCGCCACCTCTGGGAAGCAGTCTATACCTTCGGTCCAAAAGGTACAGGCTGCTTCATGAAGATGTCATCACCACCGTCAAACATCATCATCATCAGGGTTAAACCGGAAGTGGGTTATATATTCGACACATTGTTACACCGGAAGTGAAACCGGAAGTGATCATTTTATTGCATATTCAGAATCTACGTGATGTGCTGAATAAGAATATACTATTTATATGTCAATCAGTTTGACCGATCTCTCGCGATAAGGATTTGAAATTTTTATTTTTTAAGTGGGGCTTCATGGGTATCAAATGAAAGGTCTTAACGCGTAGAATAAGAATTTCAAACTTTTTTCCAAAAAACTCTCTTGGGGTACATGTAAATGAGGAAAAACCCGCAAGCGACTCGGAAGCGACTCGGAAGCGACTCGGAAGCGACTCGGAAGCGACTCGCAAGCGACTCGCAAGCGACTCGCAAGCGACTCGAAGTCGTTCATGATGTGTGGGTGGGAGGTGTATGAGAAATGAAATATCGAATATTAATAATATTTTTTATTTATTTTTACGAAAAGTACATTTCATTTAGGAAGTATGATCGTGAGGAACCAATGTTGTAGGTTATCGACATGGTTGACTGCACACATATATTTCCCACCATCATTGCGATGATTCAGGCAGCTCAGTCTGTTTGTAGGCTCGAATTTCCCCGTTTGGCATAGGGTGTTGTCGAAACTGCATACATCTACGATTCTCGGAAAGATATCTAGCTCCTTGCACTTATTCGCGAGAAATTCTGCTTTTTGATGACCTCGAACATATATAATGTCTGCTGCACACAGTAGAGTCAATCTTAGGATAGTATCAATTTCTGCATATTCCACATCACCCGATGTATATTCCAAACCATGGCAAAAATGTTCCAAATACCAAGCAGATTTTCGGTCCTTCTCACTTAACATCGTTAGCGGTGTGGGTGGCTTAAACAACGAATAATGCCGTTTGAACCCAATTTGTATAGACATTTCTTTAGGGTGAAACACATCATCGATGATGAATCCCTGAATGTCAACCAATGCTATCCTCATGATGGCTCGTACTAAACTGATCACTCATAGTCGTTAGACAGTAAGTTTTAGATCAGACTCTTCACTATTTCCGAGAGTGGGGAGTACTCCATCAAACAATCGTGAATGATGATACAATATGCTTTCGTATTGGCTGGAAATCCCTTATCTGCCTCGATTTCCAATCGCACATCAACAGTTGCAGATTTCACTGCTTCCTCCTGTTTCGAACAATCGATTATGTAGAGAGCGCGCTTTTTGAAACTAGTGTAATCTAACATTGGTTGTTTCACAGCAGTCGACGAGGAATTTGTATAGCTAGAGTAGAACTCTGTGTAGTTATGGTGAGCGAGCGCGAAATCATCCTTGGCAAAGTCCAAGTTCATTCGCTCGTTAGGGTAATATTCGCCGTTTAGAGATAAGCGAATACTTGTTATATCCAGATGATCAAATATTGTGGGGTTAGCCTTCACATTGTTTCGTTTGTCTGTTTGAAAGAATACTATGACATAGCGAGGTTTTTCAACTGCCGCACTAGTCTTGACCGCCCAAATTTCTCGTCGGGCCTCGCTTGTTATGGCAGGAAGCTCATGGCATTCCCACTTCCGGAATGGAATTAGGATGGGCGAATCACTCTTGATTGCTCGCAAGAGCTTTTCTCTAATTATATCGTTAGGATAGATATACTTCACTTTCAATTCCATACTATCAATCAGGAATTTAACGGTGGTCGTGGCGGTCTCAATGTTAACGCAATCGTTATCGTTTCGAGCACGCACCAGTCGAATAGTCTGCCTACCAAATGTAATCATCGGGTAATCGTTGAAAATGTTGAATATATGCTTCAGCGGAATCAATAGACTGAATGATTTAGTTTCGTGCAAAACTACGCTCTCAAGGGGGTACAACCAACTAGCGGTAGCCATATGCGTAGAAGCTGTAGGGGTGTAGCAGGTAAATGCTCGAACAGCGCTGACTATACCAGGATCTCGAACTGTTTCGATCTCCCTACCACTCTCAACGTACGAGCAAGAGTCGAAAAGGAAGGCCCCATAATTCGGTAACAATATAACATTACCTCCACCCTTCACTTCGATTTTTCCCTTGATCACCAATAGAGTATCCTTCATGGAAAAAAACGCGTCCACTTGATTTATTCCAAACTCCACGATGTCGCTGTTATTGAAGGCTTTAACGAACGGTGTAATCGATCTATACTCGGCTTTCCGAATCGACTCATCGAATTTCGGCTGCTGGTATAAATCGAAAATTGATGAGATAACATTGTTATCTCCACCATCAACATCTACACCACCAAACTTTCGCTTATTAGGCATTTTTATTTAAGGCGAAACCCTAAAGATTGTAGAACTAATCGGTTGGCTTTGGTGAGGGTTAGCTCTCGCACTTTCGGTGTTTTGTTGAAGACTGATGGATATGAAGCGTGTGAGGTTCTTTTATTACCCACAGCAACAACTAATCCCATATTCTGTTTTCAGACTTCTTGTAAATGTAGATGTAAAACACTTTCTTCACCTCGAAAATTTATCGGGTTCGAATGTTGATCTAGGGCGAGTACGGTGATGTTGGTAATTTCACCGATATCTGACACTGGTAAATATAGAGGATTCTTTGGACGTTCCACAATTCTATAGCCAGGATCGTCTGTGATGGGGAAGTCGTAGATCGTATGCGCAGGTCTATCTCGGTAGAAGGCTCCCACGGTAATGTTTGATTCGAATCGGATGTTGCTTACTTTTATAATGTTGACTGGTAAATCGGACATGTGGACCACGCCCTTTTTCAAGACTTTACGCGAAAACCCCAATATTTTGCCTAGGCTATCTTCCTTAACAAACGAAATGTCGTGGTTCTTATAGAATATCTCACACTTTAATGTATTGTTATTGGGCTTCAGCGAGAAGACATCTTCTTTCACGTTCAATCTTTTCCGAATTAATTCTTCAATGTCGGATAGTTCGTAGTTACCCGAAGGTATTTCGATTGTTTTCAAAGTCTTTCCATCGTCCCCCAAATAGTAAAATTTCTCGTTCTCGATATTCGGTATAGAGTTATAAGAAGTGAATCCTAACAAAGCCAAATAGTATCGCTTATCAAGCTTCAACTCGATCGAATTCTGCGGTGTGAACGAGAATATATGGTTGGTGCTTGTTAGCGTGAATAACTGCGACATGATACTGATACGAATTTATTGTAACATTTCTATTTATATTTGCACATTAATATATGGAATAAGTATGATCGCATAAAGTATGGATCGTCTCTGCACACTTCTTCAATCAACACCTGCTTCTCATGATGCGTTATTCCCTCGGTCTCCATGACCTTCGATATCTGTTCAGATAAACATTGCGAACATAGTTTGCGAGGAGGTGGCAGACAATCGCAATCTTCGTCGATATGTTCCGTACACCTCATATGACGGTAAAGGGTGTTCAACATATATTTAGGAACTTCATTCTGATTGAGAGACACCAAATCCAAATGTTTTAGAATGTATTCCATCGGGAGAAATAATAAGTCTCTTTTGCTTAGTTCGCTCGAAGGTTTTTCCATTGCTTTTATTAGATTATCATATACGTATCGGATGATTGTATGCATTCCAGGTCTTTGAATATCAACAGAAAGTTGTTGCATAATCTTTCCGATAAATTTATCGTAGGATTCAGACATGACTGCTCACTCTAGATGTTTACGTAGAACTGAGGAATTTCAAACATAAATGTCCACAAATCACCTGATCATACTTTTGATAAGCATCGTTATTATAGAAAATTCTAACCCCACCACCCAAATATCGAACTAGTTCCTTGGGTGGTTTTAAATTTCCAAAAGAGTCAAAGTATTCCACTTGGTTATTTATTTTTCTAAAGGCCACCCAATGAGTACCGCTGTTTTTGATCGAATCCAAATTCAAAATGGCACATTCTTGCCTCCAAGGACGTTTCCTAGGTAAATTGTCTCGCATAAAGACACCACGAAAATGAGGTATTTTCATTTTTTTCGCGAAACGCACCAAATCCACATCATACAACGGTCTATTGGGCAGCTCTATTGGAAGTTTTTTTGTTGTTTCTTCAAAAACAACCCAAATCCACCTTTCGCATTCTTCCGCAAGTATAATCCTTTACCTAACGATTCCATAGCGGCATGATGACGCTGATCCTCTTCAAGCTTCTTTTTAGCGTTTCTAGCATTGACTACTGTATTAGCGATGGCACTTGCACCACCAGCCACAGACCCTAAGGCCCCCAGCGCCCCCAAAATAGGTAGTAATAACGGGAGGAATCCTCCAGATTTCGGCAGGGGTATTATGCGTGGTACTTTAACACGCTTCTTACCTCCGACTCGCTTAATAGCTATTCGTGCAGCTTTCAATGCATTCATAGCAGACTTTCGCAACGATGCAGACGGTTCCATAGACTTAGAAATATGTCCCACTATATCTTTCCGAAAGCAACATCCTCCACGACGACCAGCACGTTTCTTAAGACCCATTCCTAGTTTACGTTTAACTTTCATCCCCCCAGTAACCAATAGACTAGCTAGTCTTTCGCCTGCCTTAGCGTCCTTAGATTTAACACGCTGCCAAGCTGCGTCCTCTAATATTTTATCGGCCTTATGACGATCTTCTAGAGATTTGTGCTGAGAATAAGCTATGTCGTGTTCGCGACAGGCCGAATCCAACGGATTAACACCTTTATCGCCACGCGCAAGTCGCTTCTGTAGCTTAGTACCAGGTCCACAGAATTGATACGATGGAATATGTACTTCGAACGGGAGACTGTTTATGAGCGAATTCAACAGACCTTCACCCTGATAGATCAACATTGATACTGAGCTCGCGATCTCCAAACGTTTCTATTTATAAAAGCAATCATCAGATTCAAACTACCTCACAATATGAAGACCGTTCAACAAGAGCAGACACTGCCCATCGAAAATTTAGACCTTGGGTCGGCGACTACTAATCGCATAGGTAAACATGGTAAATTGTTACCCGACTCTTTTCGCGCTATAATTTGTGGACCTAGTGGGTGTGGTAAAACGAACGTGATGTTATCGCTATTATTTAATCCAAATGGGGCAAAGTTCAAAAACGTCTACGTATACTCAAAGTCGTTGTATCAGCCCAAGTATCAACTGTTGCAGGAAGTTTTAGATCGAGTTAAAGGTGTCGGCTATTTTCCCTATAAGGACAACGAGGAAATAATAAGTCCGAACGAGGCTAAAGCTAATTCCATATTCCTTTTTGATGACATCGCGTGCGAGGGCCAACAAAAAATTCGGGAATACTATTCCATGTGTAGACATAAGAATATCGATGCGGCATATCTGTGTCAAACGTACTCGAAAATACCGAAACAATTGATTCGCGACAATTGTAATTTGATCGTTCTTTTTAAGCAGGACGAGATCAATTTGAAGCATGTATTTGATGAGCACGTATCGCCCGACGTCGATTTCAATCAGTTCAAGAAGATGTGCGCCATGTGCTGGACGGATAATTTCGGAACTTTGGTCATTGCAAAGGATTTCGACTTGAACGATGGTAGATACCGCAAAGGTTTCGACGTATATATAAAAACGTGAATTGTTAATTTTAGTCCAAATACAAGATGGACGCCGATCAGTTAGCACGTAAGCGAAAAATCTTCGAATTGAGTAAGTCTATAAGGAAGAAATATTTGGCCTTGAAGCTAGGTAAATCTGAAGAAGACGAATCAATAGAACAACTGTTCAAACCTATCGCAACACCATTGAAAGCGATCGTTAAAAAAATTAAACATCCTACTGCGCAGTTAATGAAAAAAGAAATAAAATTAGAACCTAAAGATAACGATTACGAAGAAGAAGAAGAAGAGGGGGGAGAGGAGGATGACGCGTTCGATGATGCTATGACTGAGATTGAACCTTCACTCGCACATTACCCCCCACAAGTTCGTAAATACGTTCAAGAGCATTGGGAAAACAACAAGAAAATCGATAAAGTATATGGACCTGTTTATGATGCGAGCTCTGCCGGTTGGATTCTAGGTGTTAAAAAGATAATATTCGGGGAGAATATCGAAACTGTAGGATATAGCGCAAAGGGAACACCTGGATTGTACGATCTTATATTCTACAAAACACCCACAAAATTCACGAATAACGATCGAGCAGCATACAAAGAAATTTTGAGGTTAACAAATGCACATAAAAATGTTAATGGTCGTTTGAAGGGTACCAGTGCGATAAAGTACATGTCCATAATTAAACCTATGTTTAGACCAGCCTCTGTATCGTCGTCGGAGGTGACTTCTACAGCAGCAGCAAGCGGTAGCGGTTTACATTTAACATATAACAAGAAGCCTATGGAATATATTTTTTGGGATGATCCAAACGAGCTGGTGGACCGACTAAAACTACTGATGGCATCACAACAAGCTGGAAATACTTCGCACGATAATGAAATTGTTGCTATAATAAATGAACTAAGAGAGGCAAACATCATATATTAGTACTGGATACTTCAACCCAACACCATTTATATAATGAGTCTTGATAAGTTCGGTAGACGATCAGCGTTGTCGGGTGATAGCATCGTCGACGTTTTTAAACGCAGATCGATGTTTATGAACATTTTAAGGCATACGCCCGAAGGTGATGTGGATATGGAAAATTTGAAAATTTGTAATGTGAAAATACCTATCTCGGATAATGATGTTGCAAACAAAGCATATGTAGATAACACTATCACTAGAGTGAATGCGAATTTAAGTGAAGTTTTGGTAAAGTATGCAGCCATTCATATAAACGTCAATAACATCACGAATTCCGCAATTCCAAGTTTAACACGATTAATAGATACACTTCGCGAAGATTTGAAGATCCTTTATACCGAAATACAGTCATACAAAAATCAAAGTGATGTCAACTCTACAGCTATAAAACAGAGTATACATAATGAGGGTGGGTATCTTCACATCGAAAATAAAAAATTCACAGACTCTCTGATTGCTTCTACAACACAAAATAGAATTAAAATTGAAAAACTTGTAGATGGTATGATAGCATCGTTCAAAACTAATAAAGCAAATGAGGTAAATCTTGAAAAATTATTGAAGAAAATACGTGAAGACTATAAAACACTTGTTAGTAACGATCAAGAAAACAGTTCGAAATATAACGACCTATTCGATAGTATACAGACCATCAATAGTAAACTTATAACCATAGAATTGGAGTATAAAACGCTTAGTAGTATTGAGCAGACATCTAGATCGAATTATACCACCGTAAACCAAAGTATACAGGACATTAGAAGCGAAATATCGAAAATTGAACAAATAGACATAGGTACCAGACTGGCTGGCGTAGAAAAAAAACTATCCACATTTCTACAGATACCTACATATCATCCTTATAAAAGAGCTACTACCACCTCCCCACCACCACAAAAGTTATTAGCTCCGACAACACCGATCGACCTCAAAAAATGATGAAGGGTAAAGCGCAGGTGGTTGATGAGCTTCATAAGCCTGTTCGAAAGAATTTTAAACGTCGCAGAACAATCATAAAAGGCTTGGATGACTTGTGGCAAATGGATCTTGCCGAGATGGGTAATTATGCGCGCGAAAATCGTGGATTTAAATACATTTTGGTGGTGATCGATTGCTTCTCGAAATTTCTGTGGACACGCCCGCTGAAAACGAAATCAGCCGAAGAGGTTCGGAAAGCGGTCAGTTCTATATTGCTAGAAGGGTCACATCGTACGCCTAGGAACCTGCAAAGCGATCAAGGAAAAGAATTCTTCAACAGACACTTTGACGAGCTAATGAAAAAACATAAAATCAACCATTATAATACGTATTCTGTGAAGAAAGCCGCCATTGCTGAACGCGTCATTCGAACGTTGAAAGAAGCGATCTACAAGCAATTCAGTCTGAGTGGGAAATACAAATGGGTGGATACACTCCCTGAAGTCACCGAAAAATATAATCATCGTAAACATAGAACTATAAAACTGGCTCCGTTTAAGGTTACGAAACAGAATGAAAGTCGCATATTGAAGCAATCTTACTCGCACATTAAGTTGGCCCTACCTCACAAATACCACGTAGGGGATATTGTGCGAATAAGTAAAGCTAAACATATTTTTGAGAAGGGATTTACGCCCAATTGGAGTGCGGAATTATTTAAAATCATCAAAGTTAAAATTACCAACCCAGTCACATATCTACTAGAAGATATGAGCAACGCACCAATCAGCGGCTGTTTCTACGAGGAAGAATTACAGAAAACCAAACAGCCCGATGTTTATTTGATTGAGAAGGTGCTTCGGAAAAAGGGTGATAAAATGTATGTAAAATGGTATGGTATAAAAGAGAAAAGTTGGATTGAAAATTCTGATGTTGTATAATGTACTGCTGCTGCGCATGTCTTCCTAATAAAATATTTGACTGGTGGTTCAACCCAGTGGAAGTCAAATAATCGAATCAGTCTGCGTGAAAATGTCTTTGCAATTATACAACAGTTTTGTTCATAATGTACTTACCACCGTGTACGATGCAAAACAATTTATACGTGTAGCATGTCCTCCAAATTTGATGGAAACCCTTGAAGAATTACAATTACCATCTAAAAATTGGATAATCGCCGGAGAATTTGTAACGTTCGTTATTGGGGCTGTGAAGGAATGTGGTTATGTGGATATTTTCTATTTTGGGGGAGATTTCAACCCACCCGAAAACGATTGGAAGATAATTGATATGAATGTTGAAGGCTACTTTATATACGAAAATAGATGGAAGAAATTTATATTACATCAAATTCCTGGTATAACCCCAAAACCTAGGTCCTATATACTTGATTGTTTCAAAGTGTTACATGAAATTGATGTCGATTTTTATCGGATCGCGCTTCTGCCTTACCGCTGTGAAATAATGGATCTACGAGGGATTCGTAGAGGAACTTCTAATAAAACTTTCTTCTTTGACTCATACATAGTCGATGGACTACGCAACCAACACCACAAATTTTCTCCTCCCCCACACTTCAAGTTTTATGCTTCGATGTTCTCATCCAAACTTCCAATCAAATCAAAGAAATATGCTGCTAATGACCTGCGCATGTGCAAGTAAATATTTTGTGAGCGAGGGTTAGGTTCTGGTGAATCGAACAATCCAGAACAGTTTTAATAAGATGTTGTCCCAGGCTAGTGTTGATGAAGATAGCAGCAGCAGCAACTGTTCTGAGTTGGATCATATTTTAGAAGAGTTCGAGATGAAAGCAAAAGATGAACCATTCCTATTGATGAATACAACGTACCCGTTGGTGGGGGCAAGTTATGAAATCAAATGTGGATTGAGTCCTGTACGGACCTTCTCACCTACAATCTCACTCGTTCAATACGTTCAAAATTGCAAACTCAGCTTTAGCCTGCTAGAATGAATCGATTTAATCGATATTCTTCGAGTGAAAATCATCGAGTTCTTCGCAAGTTTACGATCAGATTTCGATGCTACACCCATATTATCTGATGAATACTGTCAAATAGTCCAACTTGTGTACTTCAATAATGTTAAATTACTTCAAGTTACAAAGCATAATATCCATGTGTGGTTGTGTGAGGAAGATGTTCGAGAAATTATTCGAATCAACGATGGAGTGCTATTGCATCGAGTGTCTTTTCTCGAACATTTTGGATTTTCCACATACTATCATAATGTTATTGATATGATTAAAAGTATGAGAGACCTACAGCAGCAGCAGCAGCAGCAGCCCGATGAAATGGCCCTCTTGTATTGTTTCATCGGTATTTCGCTCGACTGTTTATTAAGCAATACACTTAGAGAAATGTTATTTTTCTATAAGAATAAAGTTCTGTATGATTTAGAACAATAAAAGAATTGATGCTATTATTTTTGGTTTTATTAAAACATCCAAACTTCCACATAAAATATTTATTTTAGATAAAAAAAGTACACATATATAAAAAATACTTGATATAATATAATATAATATAATATAATAATAATAATAATAATAATAATAATAATAATAACTTAACCTATAATTTGAAGCCAAAATACATGTATCTTTTATAATTGAAAAAAATTTAATTCTAACCTAAAGAATAATGGCCATAAGGTAGAGTGCTTGTTTTGTCCCCCAATATTACCCTTTTATTATCAAAGGGGCTCAAACAGATTTTATTTTGATCTATGGTGTAAAGCTTTAAGTCGAAAGAGCGGATAGATCTCTGCACGCGATACATTTCGATGTTCTCTTCCAAACATCTAACATAGTCTTCGAACGTTATCGTATTTCGTAAGACATACTCGCGCACCCCTTTGGCTTTCTTTGTGACGTCACTAGCGTCATGATTTTGGACAGTGAAGCTGTACATTTTTGCCCGCAAACCGACGAACTTATCCATGAGGAGGCCTTTATTCTCGTCCTTCATTAAGCCTACTACCTTCTTATTAACCAGGGGAATCTTAAAGAGGTTGTCTAGGGCATAATCACTAGTGTCAAATTTTTCAATATTCTTATTTATAATTGTCTCATAAATGTCATCGTTCGTTATAATGTGGTAAATCAAACTGTCAGTATCAGTGTAACATAATCGCATCAATCCTGGGTCTTTATATAATTTTAACATGAAGCCATAATGAAAATTATAAACACAGGTTTTGGAAATGTCCAAAATGGACATCCCCACATAAATGGGTTTGTTAAATAGGACTTCTAATTTATTCTGTTCTATAGCTACCAAATTCTCCTCAAATATCTTACTGCTATTGAAATTAGGTTGTGAAATATAATAGCGAGCCCCATAGGGTCCATACCATTTATTAACTAATCTAACTAGTCTATGCTTTCGTACATTTTCCATAGATTTACCGAAAATTGCGTTGATCAGCAACTTGAAGAGAGCTATTTCAAACGCATTCTTAGAAGCTGCCCTCAATCTAGTGTTAAGATCTATGTACGCTTTAAGCCACGGGGCTTGCTTAAATTTTAAAATCCTATGGACTTTTTTCAACACCATCCCCAGCACCAAACATTGTTTTAAATTTCGATAGTGAATGATATATTTAGTTTTATTGTGGAGAGTTGTTAATAATTTAGGTAATTTGCTGTTGGGTGGTGCTGTATGTGTCGGGCAAAGAGGGAGATCTTTGTGTAGATCATGTAGTTCAGGCGGGTATTCTAAATCGACTTCCAATATGTAACCAATTGGACTTTCGTCTGAGACGTTTCTGACGTCTACATCATCGAGGTTTTCAACCCACTCGAACCCATCATAGGGTAAATATTGAATCATAGCCCACCCATATAGATTGCAAACATCGAAATACATGAGATAACTTGTCTCTTTTTCGGGGTCGTGATTATTCATGTATTTATTATTGGCCTTTGCAAATCGATTACTGCATTGGCTCACACCTCCACGAATTCCCTTCTCCACAAATAAGACCATATCGATGTCTTTCAAATATTGTAAAGACACATTTGTATATTTCAACATACAGTCCCACGTGAAGGAGGGAACCGTGAAATAGTGGGCCGGATCTAAAGCAAAAAGATCTATACATTTGCTGCGGAAATTCTCAAATACATCCGCCAATAATAAAACATCTGTTTTCAAATATAAATCAGAATAATCGCCTAAATTTCTGCAATTAAAACTAGTCCAAATTGTTTGAGCATGCCTATAATCATCCTCACTTATCGATTCGTCGCGTAATTTATTAAAAAATTTCTCTATTGGAGGAAGATTTTCCTCGTTCAATTTACCCCAATCATCTAAGTGCTCATAGGGAAATACTCCCTTACGAGTTAATAATTTAAATTTTTCATCGGATAAGTGCGCAAACTCGCTTTTCAGAATACTCAAGTCACTCACATTCAAATAAGAAACTAATTTATCTAAACTTGAATCTAAAAACCTACATGAATCTATGAAACGGAATTTAACCACTGAATTTTTGGTGCTTCTAGTGAAACTTATATACTTCTCTTTATTGATGGGGAGTACTTGAATATTCTGCTTGGACGTTTTGGCAATATCTCGAATCAGCAAAAACATATCGTACCCGCTGAGGTTATGAGCCACAACAGGTACTACGAATCGATATTTATAATTTAGGTTGCAATCTTGGTGGGCTAGACCTCGATATTTACCCGTAAAATGACAGTGATCCTTAACCCGAACATCCCCCTCTTTGAACTGTCTCTCGCAAATATGGCATTTCGTTTCCTTCATTATATCAAGTAAACTAATACCATTCAAGTCTATAGGTACAATAGATTTAAGTTTTAGATCGATAAATTCTCCAATTTTATCTAACTGATCTGTCAACCATTTGGCAGGGTCTGATCCTCTATAGCTATCAAATCGTGATAGAGAATTGTTGAATTGGCATTTTAAATAATATCCAACACTATACGCCTCGTGTAGTTGAGTTTTGTTCGTATATGAACTTACATTAGATTGAGGACAGTTCTGAATAGGTAATAGGAGAGCCTCAAAGTCAAAATAAATAATAAATGGTATGGGTAGTTTGTTTGAGTGATTCTTAAATTTTAAATAATCATCCTGAGGGAATGTTATTTTACACATGTTCATTTTACCACAATCCTCAACATGATTTTTATACTTATTCTCACTCTTGAAATTATTTAAACATCTATCACACAAATAAGTTTTGTGGTTCCAGCTAATTTGTGAATTTACAAGTCTAGATAAATTTTTGATTAGGCAATAGTGAAATTTAACTGTGGGGTCAATGAAATTTGGGGATTTCGCAGGTTCTACATCCCGATAATATTTATCTTGGATTAATAGTAAATTGAAATGTCTATCTAATTTATTTTTGGTTAAATATGCAGGGAGAACCTTCAATTTCTCTCCCTCACCCTGCTCATTACCTCCACATAATTCCAAAACAAACACATGAATTGAAATATCGTTATTCTTCTCGAAAGTGGGAATTTGAGATATAGGGAGGGGAAAAGTTAGATTTTGTAAATTTAAAACATTACTAAAATGTGGATATGAAGAAATACGATCTGAATGGGTAGCTGCAGGGTGTAGTCCAGCTGTTACTGCCCAGGCAAAACAATATTCATCATAATTTTTAACATTAATAATAGCCTGCTTTCGAAGTATCTCTTTTGGGAGAACTATATAAGAGGACCCAGAATTGATGACTTCATGTTTATTAATATTTATGCCCAAACTGATAACCTCCCTTAGACTCCACCCCGAGTCTCGTTCCAAAAAATCATCCAGCTTTACTTGGAGTTTATCGATAACATGCTCCTTGAACCACTCCAATAAATTTGTAAAAGAATCTATTGGGGCGGATTTTGTGTGAAATTATTTATATTCTGTTTGGATAAGCTCGTCGATCGCATTAAGTCGCATATATTCCCCACAAAAAGTAGTGTTTACCTTGATAAAATTGTAAGTGTGTAAAATTTTGGTGATTCTAGGGTGAAACAGATGAAAGGCATCATATAAAAAATTTAATGGGTCTAAATGAGAAATGTTTGTTATAAAGCCAGTTCGAATTCGTTGGGAAAATGCACATTTACCATCCTCCCAACGAATTCGCTCACTACGGTTCTTATTAGTTGTAGGGGGTTTATTTCGGATCTCTAATAAAATTTTGAATCTTTTTAAATGGCCGATATTACATTGCAATTGATTCTTACACGATAAGTTCAAAGTATCCTTTGTTATATGCTTAGAAAAGGTTCTAATGTACTTAGTACAGAAACCTATCCACTTGCTTATTTCCTGAGGGGATAATTTTGATTTTAACAAATCCTTTTGAGCCTCGTTGATAATATTAACGATCTCCCCACTCATCTTAGCGATTGAAACCATATTTTATAATAAACAAGCAGCCTACCTTATGGAATTTATAAAAGTAGTACACAGGAGGGTTGTTCTCTGGTGGTGCTGGAAGGCTCTCAACTCCTTGGGGAGGACAATTCGCAGAATTCAATTTTTGAGCAGGATTTTCCTGTCCCGATGGCTTCTTCCCCCCGATATATTAGGGCTGTGTTGCGTCCTTTATTAATGTCCTCGATAAGGGGGAG
This sequence comes from Endomychus coccineus, assembly GCA_958510875.1. Lineage (NCBI taxonomy): Eukaryota > Metazoa > Arthropoda > Insecta > Coleoptera > Endomychidae > Endomychus > Endomychus coccineus. The sequence goes on from OY294067.1 coordinate 152,984,214, forward strand.
AAGCGCTGGTGTTACTCTCTTGGGCAGGAAAACCGATCGCTCTCCTTCCAATTCTGCTAATACAGCCTCCCCAAATTTTGTGTTCACAATTTTTAAATTGAAAATCAAATGGGGCACATTCAATTCTAGCTCGACAATTTTCGTATGTGTTGCCCTCTGCAAGAGAGAGATACGGTTCAATTTGGAGAAATCCATTTTTTTACTTTACTTTATTTTTTAAAAATCTAAAACAAATCGATGGAAGTTAGAAGTGTGAAGAATTATTTTTGTGTGCTGAATTTACCCCACCAAATTGAATAAAAGAAAATTAATAAATACCCCCAAATTATTATTATTATTAATATTTACTCAATCAAATTGTATAAAAGAAGATCAATAAATACCCTCAAATTATTATTAATATTTATCCAATCAAATTGTATAAAAGAAGATCAATAAATACTTTCAAAAAGTTAAAGTTTAGCTTGCACAGTTTCAATAAAAGCAAAATAAATATTCAGTACATAGAAATTAACTCTACATATGAATATAATATTCAAGTCAATAAATAAACTCACCTTGATTTAGCACTCACAAAAACACGTCTAGTTAGTTCAAAAGCTAGTAGAATAATGATTTGATAATGGTATGAGGTATGCGCACATCGAGTTTTATAGGAACTTCTTATCACTTTCCTGCTATGTTCACACGCTATGCAGGATGTCTCGTCGCCTGTTATATCATGATAATAAGTTAACTGTAACCACAAGCGGGAAGTCTCGGTCGACTGTTATATTCATATTGGTAAGATCTTCAACCACAAGCAGGATGTTAAATTCTATTTGAAATCGCGTGATTGCAGAAACTTCCTTGAAATATTTATCCGCATACATTTTTTTTTTTCCTCAACCGATAACAACTTTATCATTTTTCCTGGGAACTAATTTAATTCGTAGGACTTTGGTTTAAATATTGTGTGTGTATAAAACTCTAGGTACTTCATAGGGAAAAAATAGTATTCTTGTAAGTGTTGTGTGACATAGTGAAAAATGGGAAAATTTTATGATTATATTCAAGAGCTGACCAACAGGTTGGATATATTTACAAAAACGCAAGTGCGTCTGTGGATGATTGATAAGTAAGTTGTTCTATTTCATTTCAATCTCACTATATATCATAAGTGCATTAATTTGTTTTCAGTGATTATTCTGATGAGGAAATTCGGAGAGAATTGATACATCTCGATCAATTGGCGGCAGCTGATGATGCGGAAGATTTATTCCCAGAATTGGACGAGCCTCGAGAAATAATAGACTTGACGTATGTTTTTTCCCCAATTTATATAATTTTTGATTACTAAATTACTCTCATTTCCAACAGATGTCCAGAGATTCCATCAGCAGAGTCGCTGCCTCCTCCGCTGGATATGCATGATATAGTGTATGTGATTTTTCTACTTGCGAAATATTTGCTACTAATTTTAATAATTACAGATTAAACGAACTACCTACCCAACGTCCCTATGATACCCCACCGTCTTTAGCGAGCTCCCCAGGCATTTTGTATGTATTCGCATTAACTCTAGAATTATTTCAATTCTAATTGTACTTTCCCGATAGCTCAATCGATGATTTGGTTACCCCAAGACCTGCACCTTCACCGACACCTCCTCCACAGCAGATTTACGAGGGATTTTGCATCCATGCTTTCCGCCACTACTTGGCGGAGCTGATGTTTGAAGTATGTTTACCTTATGCTGATGTTTTTTATTATTTAATGAGTACCCTTGTTTTATTCATAATTACAGATGTCACAACTGCGGGTTTTGGAGGGGTGTAGGTATTTGGTTTCACCCCTAGATGGAGAATGTTCCTTGGTGGTGGGGTTACCTCACGATTTGAATCGGTTGAAAGAAAAAGTGAGTGAATCAAACACACACACACACACACACACACACACACACACACACACACACACACACACACACACACACACACACACACACACACACACACACACACACACACACACACACACACACACACACACACACACATACACACACACACACACACACACACACACACATTATTATTATTATTATTATTATTATTATTATTATTATTATTATTATTATTATTTATCAACTAAAGTTATTTTTCTTTGTTTTCGCAGATGGTTGAAATGCGCACAGCTCGGGGTATGGCCTTTTTCGTGGAGTTTTTAGGAAATAATTTTTAGATTTAAGTGCTTATATGTTATTTTTAAAAATTGCATATATTTCAAAAAATAAAAGTTAAAAGTTAAATGTATGTATCTGACTGATTTCCCTATCTCCTATTCAAAATCAAACAATAGCGATACTTTCATTATTTATTATTAATATGTTTCTTTACATTTTTAATGAGGATTTTCAGTAGTAAAACTGATAATGCACTAAGATTGAAACATTGCATAGCATAGATTTCATTTTCTTTCTGTGGTGGTGGTGGCTGGGGTGGTGTTGGTTGGGCTTCAGATACATTGCTTTGACAATTGATTGCTGCTGCCGTCACAGGTGTTGGGACTATAGTTTGATGCCAATTCACCACGTCCCCCTCACTACCATCATGGAATAATAACTTGAGTTTATAGTTGAAATTTGCTAACATCCTTTTAGGAATAACGTATGAGAATACCTCTAGGTGATTTTCATTAACTAGTTGATGGTCCATAGGCTGCCATTCAGTTCGATTACATTCCTTCTCTGCGAAGGTATCCTTGTTGGGACATATATAAATTCGATTCACTTGAAGTGGTACGTTTGTATATAGGACTCCATTCAATATTGCTGTTAGGATTATGAAATTTGATTTCAGCACACCCATCTCCTCCACTTATACTCAAATTGCCTAGTTGATTTATAGTTAACTTTTTATCTTCGTAAAATTTTATGTCTTTATTCAGTGCTACTAATTTCATATGGAATTCAAGCAGTTTACGTGCGTATTCTTCCGAAGGCATATCAATACTGGTTAGTTCGGTGGAGTGTCACCCATACCCATTTTTTGAAACCCTCGTAATATATCCAGATGGGCATCTTCCTTTGTAACATATTCAAACAATTTCCAGCTGTTTACACTGCAGCACATAGAATTATTGGTGGTAGAGTGATGAAGGCAGATATATCTACAGTTTTCTCGAACAAATTGTGGGCAGCTGCCTTTCAAATTCAACACTTTCACCTGACGATCTAACCCCAATTTTTTGAGAATCTTCACTATGAATTTGGCTTTGCCCACACCACTAACGTATATGATGCTATTTGGATCAATATTTTCCTTGAAAATTTCCTCCATCCGAATATAGTCCTGATATCCAGAGTTGTATGGAATCCCATGATACTTTTCGCAAAACATCACTTGCTTCATTTGATTTTCTGAGAGTTCACTTAGCGGTGTGGGTGGCTTGAATAGAAAATATTTTTCTAGCTTCTTTTCGCAATCCAACAAAGCCAGTTCCTTAACTATCATTGTATGGTGAGAGATTTGGAAGCTCTGAATGTCAACCACCACCGACTTCATCTTGAACTAAACTGTTTCGTCGATAATTAAGACCCTCAATGCAAACTAGAACGAGTCTGATGAGTCGCACGAGCCGCACGAAACGTTGCAACCGATGATTCCCGAGTGTAGATCTTTCATTTTGCTAAAGTTGCATGAGACGCATGAGTCGGGTGAGTCGAACTGGTAGCGCCACCTCTACGAAACAGTCTGTACCTTCGATGGCATCTGTCATGGTGACATCTTCATGAAGCAGCCTGTACCTTTTGGACCGAAGGTATAGACTGCTTCCCAGAGGTGGCGGAGCCCCCTCCAGGAAGCAGTCTATACCTTAGGTCTGTCATGACAGCTGTCACTTGGTGGTGACATCTCTACGAAGCAATCTGTACCTTAGGTCTGTCATGACAGCTGGTTCTTATGCTCGCCATGACAGCTGGTCCTTATGGTCGCCATGACAGCTGGTCCTTATGGTCGCCATGACAGCTGGTCCTTATGGTCGCCATGACAGCTGGTCCTTATGGTCGCCATGACAGCTGGTCCTTATGGTCGCCATGACAGCTGGTCCTTATGGTCGCCATGACAGCTGGTCCTTATGATCGCCATGACAGCTGGTCCTTATGGCCGCCATGACAGCTGGTCCTTATGGTCGCCATGACAGCTGGTCCTTATGGTCGCCATGACAGCTGGTCCTTATGGTCGCCATGACAGCTGGTCCTTATGGTCGCCATGACAGCTGGTCCTTATGGTCGCCATGACAGCTGGTCCTTATGGTCGCCATGACAGCTGGTCCTTATGATCGCCATGACAGCTGGTCCTTATGATCGCCATGACAGCTGGTCCTTATGGCCGCCATGACAGCTGGTCCTTATGGTCGCCATGACAGCTGGACCTTATGGTCGCCATGACAGTTGGACCTTAGGGCCGCCATGCTGCCATGTGTTAGTCACGTGACTCTGTACATGTGACACACTTTTTGAACACACCCTGTATACTCTTTACAAATAAAATAAAATCCTTATCACCTACATCCTTTCAAAACTGATAAGGACGAGCTCATGCACCGGATGCACATCGACAGCTAGACCGGATATCCTGGTCCCGTGCTAGCCCAGTTCATCTACTTGCCAATGCAGTAATTACTCGCAAATTGGTGTCACCAATGATGGAAAGCTTTATATTGTCACCTGGCCTGAGACGACTCGGATCACTCCGGGTCCGTCAAAGTGAACGAAGGGACGAGGCTAAGCCGAATCCCAGCTTATCACCTGCCTTGGATGTATTTTTGGGCATATCCAAGGGAGGATAGAAACTCCTCAGAACCAAGATGCAACCACCTATCTACCAGGATGGACATAAACGGTAAACCGCTTGCCGGCGCAGGAACTCCCGGCAGGGATAGTGCTGGCAAGGGGCACGGGGACCTTGACTTAAGCGCTAGGGTTGCATGGTGAGGTCACACTCACACGTCCCAACTCTCATGGTATGTTGCGCCCCAAAGGGATGCAAGGCTGAGGGAAGCTCAGTGAATAGCGACCACGGTCGTATATACAGGTCTTTTTTTTTTTCAGTAGAGGGGAAATCCTTTACGGACATCCGGTGTTTGGATCAATCACACCGGATAGTGTAGGACTGACTAGCACCGCTGTGTGTGCAATGGCAGCAAATGCCGTACGTGCAATGCAGTGTATCTACCTACTAAAACCCCTCCTAACTTCACCAGTGGCATCACGGACCCGCTCTCGCATTACAACATGATGACACCTGTCTTTCTTGACCTCAACATATGTTCTTTGGCATGTCACCCATGACCCCTTAGTTTTTGTTCTCGTTCGTCATTTTCTTTCTGTTTTATAACTTCTTTAATCATATCGTTGACTACTATCCATTTGTCCTCTGCTTTCAGCATTTCATGGATAGGGTTATCTGGTCTGAGTTCATGTCCAATTACTTCCATTACCCTTTCCCTTGTTTGTCGCCATCTTATGCATCTAAACAACGTGTGTTCTGCATCATCCGGAACTTCTTTACAGTATAAACACGTGTCATCCTCTGCCTTTCCTATTCTTTTAAGATATGTTTGGAAGCTTCCGTGAGACGTTAATGCCTGAGTGAGATGATATCCAATTTCACCATAAGTCCGGCTGTACCATGCGGTTATATCTGGCAGCAACTTGTGCAGCCATATATCTTTGTTACTGGCCAGCCATCTTTCTTGCCACTTTGCAATGGTATTTTTGTGGATCTCCTTTTTTTCCTGTTTCGTCTTACCTATTGCTACTTTTCATTCCTCTACCATTAGATCGAATGGAATAATTCTGGCAAGTACTCTTGCACTTTCCGTTGATATCGTTCTATATCCTCTAGTTATCCTCAGCAACATCTTCCTTTGGACCTTTCCTGCTATAGTCCTATATTTTGCGACCTGCATCACCTTTCCCCATACCGGTGCAGCATATAACATGATTGAATGTACCACTGATGCTAGGATACGTCTTTTGGATTCGCTACTGCCTCCTACTCTAGGCATTATTCTATTAAGTGCCGTTGCGGCGGTACTTGCTTTATCGGCCACATATGTGAAGTGCTTTCTAAAATTTGCGCTCTTGTCTATTACAATCCCTAGGTATTTTATGCTTTCCTTTGGGTATATCACCCGTCCTTGCAATAAAAATTCCACTTGTCCATGCCTTTTCTTCCCTATGGCTAGCATTGCCTCTGTTTTGTCTGGTGCTAGTTTTAACTTCATACACTTCATCCAATGACTGATCTCAGATAATGCATCATTGGCTATTCTCATGAGCTGTTTCTCGGTCCTAGCTATTACAATGAGTATGAGGTCGTCCGCATATGCCACCGTAAAAGCTCCATCCATAAGGCTAAGTCTTGAGACACCGTCATATAATATGTTCCATAGCAATGGGCCTAGTACGTTGCCCTATGGTACACCTACACTGATTTTCATTTCTTCCCCTTGATCTATTTCCAGGCTTCTTTCGCTAAATTAACTTCGTATAACACGAAGAAGGTACGGCGGCAGCCGTCTCTTTTCCAATTCTTCCATTATGAGGTTCCATCCGGCCGTATTAAATGCGTTCTCCACATCTATGGTTATAAGAGCACACAGCTTCCTAGTTTTGAGGGTCTTTTTAAGCTCTCTTTCAATAATGCTACATACTTCGTCTATGGCATGAACTGTTGATTTCCCTTTTATGAACCCATATTGTCTCTCCGATAACTCACACTGATTTTTTGTTAGTTCTTCTCTTATTCTTGTTGCTATTAGATGTTCCATCAACTTTCCTAGAGTGTCAAGCAAACATATTGGTCTAAATGATGAGGCATCATTGTTTGCTTTTTTTGGTTTCTTTAATAGAACCAGCTTAGCTTTCTTCCATGGCTTTGGGAAAATTCCTTGTTTCAAAGTTTCATTGAGGGTATCAAGCAAGAATTCGGGATGTTGTTCCATCATTAGTTTAACAACTTCCGGTGGAATGCCATCCGGTCCAGCTGATTTGCCATTTTTCATCTTCCTGCCTGCTTCCTGTAGTTCTTCTAGGGTGAACGTTTTTACTAGGCCATCACTATACTCTCCCCTGACTTTATTCTCTGTGTGGGCCGGGAATAATGCTCTTGCAATCTCCTTTTTTGTTTCCGTTTCCATCTTCACAGGGCTTTGAAATTTCTTCATTACTTTTATAGCCTAGTCCCCAAATATCATTTTCAACGTCTTCACAAGTTTTTGCCCAATGTAGTTCCTTAGCCTTATAGATTGTATCTCTCAATTCTTTCTTAGTCTCCTTGTATTGAGCTTGAGTTATAAAAACAGCCTCTAGATCTCCTCTTTTCCTTTCTCTTTGCATCTTCCGTCTTTGATTAAATCATTCGTTTCTTTGCTGCGCTATCTCTTGTGACCAACTCCTGCTCTGCCTTTTCTTTTACAGCCTTTTTTTGGCATAGCTATGTGGCATATACACACATTATTATATCGACGCAAATCTCAATCGATTTATTTTCATTGTCATCAAGGTTTACTATAATAGCTTCTAAGAATTTTTCTGAATTAAATTTGCTGGTTGCCCATCCCTTATTTGTACTTTCTTTCTTCTGTGGATTTCCATTAGTTGTATCAATTACCATATGTATATATCGGTGGTCACTCAGTGATTCTTGCTGAAGTACTTCCCATGTTATAACAAATCTGGCTAGGTTTTCTGATGTGCATGTTATGTCTATATAAGACGTTGACTTACCTCTCATGAACGTTGGACTGTCTCCTCTATTTTGAACTATTAGATTATTGGCTGCCATCCACTGTGAAAACATGTTACCTCTATCATCTTCTCTTCTTGAACCCCATTCAGGAGACTTCGCGTTAAAATCACCGGTCAATATTACATACTTTTTTGCATTGCGTATATTAACTTCCAGTTCATCTAAGAGTTTTTTCGAAGGGTCTCAATCCAACATCTCGTTAAAACGATTTCTTTCCGGAATCACAAGCATCCACTTTTTTCGCATTTCCGCATCTTTCGGCACTTTAAAAACAGAAGTTTTTTGCTTTACACTTTTTTACCCCGTTTTGCATTTCGGCACAATGCACGGTTTCGTCATTTTTTTCTAAAAACGCCGGTATTCCTTGTGTTTACAAGTCAACAATGACAGTTGCCAGAGAACACGGTCATATACGTGTCAGAGATCATTCTTCGACTACTGCGCCACCCGTTGGTACTACGCGGCAGTTGACGCTTAGCGGACTCACTTCTCACATAGGAAACAGCCTCGAGTTCCCAGACCTGTATGTACGACCGTGGTCAGGATTAAGCGCCATATAGTTCAAACCATAGTCATAAGTATAAAGGTCTGTTGGAGCCTCCCCACCATCGTTTCTCGCGCTAGGTGACGTCACCTAGCTCCTCCAATCACAGCCTTGCTCTCGAATTTTAAAAAGAGTAGAAGGGGGCTCCAACAGACCTTTATACTTTGTCTGTGGTTCAAACACGGTCGTATACGTGCCAGAGAACCATAGATAACTCTACTACCGAGAGTTATCTATGCAGAGAACATTCCTCGACTCATGCGCCACCACCCTTTTGGTACTACGCAACAGATGACGCTTAGCGGACTCACTTCTCACATAGGAAACAGCCTCGAGTTTCCAGAGTATATACGACTGTGGTAGCGACCGGGGGACACCCCGTTGTATTAACCTTACCCATGCAAGAGGGGACCATTATTTCCCTTGCCACTCGTGGGACCAAAATGTATACCAAAAAACCAACAGGGGGACTTTTCGCAGAACCCCAGTCTCCAGCCAGGGTAGAGAAACTCCAAGAGTCAAGGGAACACATGTTTTACATGAATAGGAAATGTAATACTGATTATTTTTCCGTCCCAAATATCGACCAATAGAATTGCACCATTCGACGTCACGTGGTACAACCTACATGGAATTATACTGAATATTTTTTGAATATTTTCTCTGGTAGTTGCTATATATAAAACTTCAAACTGACAGGTTGAATTCTGTCCACCATCGATAAAAAAGTCAAAGGAAATGTTCATTTGGGACGGAAAAATAATCCTCCGAATACCACACGAGCTTCAAAATTATCTGGCATTTCCCTCAAGGTTCCCTGCAAACAAATAAAGTCGTCAAGTTTTTCAGGAAAAATCACTCGCGCTTTGCGCTCGTGATTTTGTAACCTGAAAAACTTGACTCCTTCATTTGTTTGCAACGAACCTATCGGGAAATATCCGATAATTTTGAAGCTCTTGTGGTATTATATATGATTATTTTTCCGTCCCAAATATCAACCAATAGAATTGCACCATTCGACGTCACGTGGTACAACCTACATGGAATTATACTGAATATTTTTTGAATATTTTCTCTGGTAGTAGATATATATAAAAAACAAAACATGATCCAGTCAAATTAACCACACTTCAAACTGACAGGTTGAATTCTGTCCACCATCGATAAAAAAGTCAAAGGAAATGTTCATTTGGGACGGCCAGTCAAATTAACCACACTTCAAACTGACAGGTTGAATTCTGTCCACCATCGATAAAAAAGTCAAAGGAAATGTTCATTTGGGACGGAAAAATAATCCTCCGAATACCACACGAGCTTCAAAATTATCTGGCATTTCCCTCAAGGTTCCCTGCAAACAAATAAAGTCGTCAAGTTTTTCAGGAAAAATCACTCGCGCTTCGCGCTCGTGATTTTTTAACCTGAAAAACTTGACTCCTTCATTTATTTGCAACGAACCTATCGGGAAATACCCGATAATTTTGAAGCTCTTGTGGTATTATATATGAATACTTCATTATAGGACATATCACACATATACTGAATGTAATTTGTTTATACCACTATTAATTTTTGAGTAGCATCCTAATGAAACCATATATCATACGACTTAAATGAAATAGCACAATTGGAAAGAATGAGAACTGACCATACTAATAGATTTTTATTTTATTTTGATTACATTGTTGCGTAAGAAGGATTCAGCCTCTCTGTACAATGATGAAACATTCAGTATACATTCTTGAAGATGAACTTTCATTTGATCTATACACAATAGGGCACCAGCGAGAAAATATACTAAGAAAAAATAAAAACTGAGACTTCTCATACATCTAAAATTTTTATTTTAATTTCTTTTTTCGTAAAAACCCAATCAGCCTCTATTAATAATGTCAAAAAGGTGCACATAATATTATTTAGTATGAGAAACACTGTTTAATAATTTTGACATAGATATATTATCGTGTCATGGTATGCATAACTCAATTAAATCTTTTGAAGCATACACATTGTTATCTGCTAGATTGAAAGAAAAAAATATATTAATAAAGTATCACACGAAATAGTGTACATAAAATGTTTGGCGCATAAACAATACAAGGAAATAATATAGGTATGGAATTTGACATAAATATTTCTTGTTTTGTTTTTCCTTTAAATGTTTCATATTAAACTGAATAGAAAAAAAAAGAAAATCGATTTTTATTTGTTATCTAGAATTTTCAGAAGTTACAGTAAATAAAGAAAAACTAACGAAAAAACATAAAAGTATGAAACACTCCTTGTAAAATCTTACTCAAATTTACTTCTACTGCAATTAAGATAGATTGGAAAGTGACAATCGAGAAATACTGTATCTTCGGCTGAAATAATTCAAAAACATCATTGGATGCTCCTTATCAAATGAAATACAATCAATTTTCCGTTGCAAAGTTCTTGTCAATGGCAGAGATAACTTTTGAGTACAACTCTTGTGAGTGAGCAAATTTTAAGTGCAAGGGTATCTTTCTTTATTCATGAGATGAATCAGTTATTGTTGTTAATGCTTGTGTTGTTGATGCTTGTAATTGATCAATCATTTTTTGAGAGCTCCAACAATAGTTCTTCCTTGATTTCCTGTTTCCAGTTTTCTAATTTTATTTTTTAATGTTGTTTCTTTCTGTTCGATTTTTCAAGTTTTGGAATGAATTGCATTGCTTTCTGAAGCTGCATTTCGACCACGGTCGTACATACAGGTCTGGAAACTCGGGGCTGTTTCCTATGTGTGTTCCTATTTTCCGCTAAGCGTCGACTGTCGCGTAGTACCAAAAGTCGTCAAAATTTCGGGCCACTCAGACCGCTGTATATTACAAGTATGGCCGTATGGAATGTGCTGTTGCCGGGTTAGTTGTTCTGTGTGCCGGATTGAGATTTGTAATTATTATAAAATCATAGCATTATTTATTGGTTATATTAGAAGCAATACTGTTGAGATGTCGTTTTCTCTGAAAAATATTCCATAATTTATGGTAACCTGGAATATACAATCGAATTATAGAATATTCAAATTTTTAAATATAGAACTATTCCATTCTATTGCATCATTTGTTCAGAAGGCGACAACGCCGCGCACCTTTTATGAATGGGGACTTTGTTCTGTACTACGCAAATTAACAGCTTCCGTATTTCTCGTAGCTATTTCGAAGCGGTGTTGCCTTACAAGTGGTACCAAGTTTTAAATCATAGTTACAGCGTTGCCAATAAGGAGTAATTATGACTCGACCACAAAGAAGTCCGTTGGTTTTCTGTGTCATACTTCATGTAATCATTGCGACAAGTCAAATAGAGTTTTATGAACGAGATGTTTGGTCTCCTTAGGATAATAGGTCTATGGGCACCTCCCACCGATACAGTAATATTATGCTCCTAGCGGCGACTTGATATACCGAGTTCAATTTTCAACCTGCTAGGTGGAAAAGTGCTGTGTTTGTTCTACAACTTACGAAAAAGAATCGGAGCTGTCATTTCATATGTAAGTTCAGAGGCGTATCTTCCATCAGAGACAAGACTTCCATGTTGTAAACAGTAAATAACAAATATTTATGAGATTATAAGACACTTTATATAGTAAATATATTACATATATTATATGAAAATGTCATACATTATATAATATGACAATTTGTTTACATATTTTAGACATAAAAAACTGTAATATAATGCTATATTATATTTAACGAAATAATAAATAAAACTACTTTGTTTTACTACCACTGATATTTAATATAGTCGTTACTATAGTTTCAACACTAAACGTGTCATCTTCAGACGAAAAATGATGACACGTTTAGTGTTGAAACTATAGTAACGACTATATTAAATATCAGTGGTAGTAAAACAAAGTAGTTTTATTTATTATTTCGTTAAAATGATAAACTATCACAAAGTAACGGCTTCCACAATTGAATTTTTGCTATATTATATCTTACTTATTGTAGGGTTCCAAAAGACTGTATTCGAATTGACCGGTGGTCTAGATCTCTTCATCTTGTTCTTCAGCATGGTATGGATAGTCTGCTCGAAACAGTTCTTACCAGAAGACATTAAAATAAACAAATCTGGGATTAAACACATTTTAAAAACTGCTATCATCCATTTAATAGAATCGCCAGAAGAAAATGTGATTGGGTAAATATGTTTATTTAACTGATGTTACTCCTACGTTTTTTGACTGTTTAAATTGTGTGCAGGTCCTCAGGTCATAATTCCACAACAGTATCTGCTTCATTTAACGAAAGCTCTACTTTGACAGCATCTGACGAGCAGGGTTTCGAAAAATTATCGTTTTTAAAACCAGAAAATCTAAGATCCCCAACAAAGTAAGTCAAACTTTACCAAAATGGTTTGAAATATTACATTCTTTGTTTATAGGCATTCAAAGAAAGCTTATCTTTGTTTAATGATACTTCAGAATTAGGGAAGCCAATGTATAAAATAAGAACAGGTTCAAGATCGACCATAACTCTTTCATCGTCTGATACTGATACATATTTGCATAGACCACGGTGTTCTCAAAGTATTAACTTTAAAGTTATTCAAGTATATGAGCGTTACTGTGCATATTTATTTTATAATAATCAACTGATGTTTGTTCAGAAAAATACGAAAACTAAGATATATGGGGGACTGTCATACAAGTGGTATGGAATGTGCAGGAAAAGCTAAACAAATTTGGAAAATTGCTAAGAAAACAGTCCATAATCAAAGACGGAAAATAAAAAACCTGAGTGAAAGTCATAGAAAGTTAAAAGCTCGAATTCTTAGCTTAAAGGGATTGTTGAAGTCTTGACAAATTATGAAATAACGGTTTTAGTAACAAAGAAAAACTAACACATGTTTTTCTTGTTACTAAAACCATTCTTTCATAATTCGTAGTTCATTATTGTTTTACAACTGAAATAAATAGGTATGAAATTTGTAGGTTATTGATAATGTCAGTGCGACAGTGACATAATTATTTCAAACGTAAAGTAAGACACACGTTTTAGATTCCACAACCACCCTTGACCAAGATAATTTTTGATATCCCGGTAGAAGATTATGCTGCAAATGTGTTTAATTCTGAATAATATTGCATAATACCGTTCAATACGGATATTTATTTCCGTGGATATCGTACTGCATTACGTTTTGTACGTCAGTATAATACCTGTAAAGTGTGAAACTAATTATACCGTAAAATTCCGAACCCTGATCGAAATGTTGACTTATTTCTATTAATTTAGAAACAACAACTTGTTCTGGTGTGCTATTTTCTAGACACCTTAGAATAATATCTTGGAAGATGTGGCTGGAGAATAGTAACTGTTGAATAAGTTGCCAAATTGTAAGAATATTTTTCAACTTGATAAACAGTTTTTGAAAGATAAAGTTTCGATTTATTTGATCTCAAGTGAAATTTTATTAATATTTTCGGACAATGGAACGTGCATTATGAATTCTTTTGAATTTATTTATTCTCGATATCAACCGTTTTGTTTATTAGCTGCGTTAATTATACTTATCAATAATTGTGTTTAATTTTAAAATGCATGTTTTTGTTATTACATTTAACTCATGAAATTTTTTTAAATATTCAAATCAATTAATTTATCTAAAACTGATACGCCGCTGCTTATTGTTTGTAAACATTCTCTATCCTTTTTATTAGACAAGAGTATGTCTTCCACGCAAAATTATCAGGCTATGCCACTTCTTCCTTCATATTTCTATGTACGTAACGAATACATAGGCTATTATAGGGGCTTTACTCCTCTATACTATATGATCTCTATGGTTCAGTCTCTCATGACCATAGACGTAATGTCAAATACCATTTGTTTATGATTGAGGGACTGACACACTCGAGCTGTTCCGAAGATTCCAGTACCGTCCGACCGCCCGTCTCCGTAATGAAAAGTCAAAATAAATAATATGGCTACGCTAGTAATAATAGTTGTGTATCTGTATACTTGTGACTTCGTTGTTGTGGATTCATAATAATATAGTGCCTTTTTCATTGAATACTGTGTTTGGCCCAAAGAATTACGAGAGTGTCATTAGTGTAGAAGTTGTTTGAAAGTGCAAAGTTGTAGTCTGCAAATATATTGAGGCCAATATGTGAATTTGACGACCCTGGATTTCACTAATCTCTTTATAGAAAGTACGTATGAATTTACAAACCCATATTGTTACAGATATGTTTGTTACTTTCAAAAGCATCAATATTATTTAATGTTAATGATATTTTACTTTCCTTCTGGAACTGTCTCCTGAACTTAATTGTCATTATTAAAGTCTTAGGGCACACCCAGCAAAACAGATTAAGTTTGTAGTTTCATGAATAAAGTTATAATTCTTAATTTATCATTTGTATGAAATCATATTAATTTGACAACCCCTATTAGCAAAGTAATCATGCACTTGTATTAATTTTGAGGGTAATTCAAAAAAACAATCTTAGGTTATAATGATTGGCTGAACCAAATTATCTGAAAGTAAGGATGTATTTGATATCATAAGTTCTACCATATAAGTAGGTACAAATAAAACAGTTTTGAAATTGCTCATTTGATTTATGGTTTTAGGTTATCAGAGAACCAATATTTACCTATCATAGATTTATATTATCTGGCTAATTAAGTTATATGTGATTGAAACGATTGTAATATTTTATACCACATAAAAAGTTTCACACATTGTCAGCACCATAAAAGAGTACCCAAACCCAAAATTCATTCAAACTGTAGTATTTTGAGTTTCGCCACAAAATATGTTCAGTTTCAGATTTGAAATATCAAAGTTGATGTTTGATTTAATTCCTCCGGAATTTTTTCCAGAGTTTCTTATTAGTATTATTCTACTTTATACTGATACGATTTTTAATTACCGCTATATTTATTCCAATATATACATCTTGATTCGGGTAAGTAGTTATAGAGAGTTAGAATGAAAAACTGGCTTTTGATGTATTAGCTCGAGTTAAAGGTTTGATCTCGTTGTTAATAGAGTAAGAGGTAGGTATTTTGGGTCAATTTCGCACAATTCAAATGTATTTCTAATGATATTCATTTTTGTGGGAGGTAACTTAATATTATGAACCATTCATTATGGTTCTTCTGAATTATTCACCCATAAAAATGGAGCTGAAAGAAATAATAAGTCGATCGCATGAAAATGTGACACGGCTATTAGTCGCAATTTTGTAGGTGCCGATACCAAATTTGTCACACGTTTTAAATCCGCAGAAGAGTGCCTTCTATATTTGGCGGCGAATATCGGATGATAAATAACCCAACTACTTACTTTAGTAAACCTCAAAAATTTAGTTGGATTACAGGACGTCGTGAAAATAACAGGGACATTACTAGCAAAACCACGCAGAGAGCAGATACGTTTCAGCAGAACTTAATGAAGAATATCATAATTAACAATTATGAACAATTTTCTGCTGCGATATTAAAATCACTCACTTCCCTAAGTTTTCTTAGCAAAATAACTTCCGGTAACGTATTGGAAATGATTAAGAACAGCCGGGGAAACAGCTAATGCTTATAATACTCTATGTTACATTGAAATTTTATTCAAAAGATATACATAATGTATTTTACACCTCTGTTTTATGCTGACACCTACTGCAAGTTAAATATATGCGTGTGATATATACTTATAACCAGAAAAACGCTGTTGTCATTACGGTTCTAGAATGCCATAATTCCATAATATATTGGTACTACTGAAGTCTGAGTTGATTTTAAACAATTCTAAATTTGATTATCACAATCGTAAATTTTCGATATTTACTACATGTTTAGACAGAGGCTTAGACTAATTAAACACCGTTAACTGAATCCAATTTTCAATTAGAACTCTAAATAATTTTTCGAATAGTTTCACTAAATGGTTTTAACAAAGATGTAATAATGAGAATGTTACATAAAAAACAAAATGTAATTAAGAAAACTCAATCTATGTAAATAAACTCGGTTCCAACAATGGTTTTACGGCAAACTTGATTCTATATTGTACTAACCACAGTCTTGATTAAATTTCGAATGGTTTGCTTATTTTAATGTGAGGCGCATCCTCGGGCGCATCCTTAACGCCTATAATGCTAACAATCCATTCTTCTTATACAATTATCTTGCTACTTTCACTGCTCTTTCTGTTGTAGACTATTTAACGTGCTTTTAAAATATTTGAAAATTGAAGCAGTTGATACTTCTCTGTGTAGAGCCTTAGCAAGGTTGAATTAGCATTTCACTATGAACTTATCGATAACTGGTTGGATTTTCAAGAAACCTTTTGTATTGTGCTCGGTATTGTGTTTGTATTATTATTTAGAAAGACTGTCCTCACATAGATATAGGATCTGAGCAATAATTTTGTTGTTAATTTGTTGACCTGCAAAGATTAGCACTATTAGCAAAAAAAATTGCCAATAGAAAAAATACAATTTATAAAGTAGGAAACGTTTAATCCGAGGGTTTTCCTTGTCGATATTTCCGGGAAAAACCTGAAAAACATTCTTACTAGTAAAATACATGATTCTAAACAATTTAAATAATGATACATACCTATTAATATGTAAGTACTATGGTTCGTTACATTCTGATACCCTCTTTGAATTCGACATTTCGTATCCATAAGGATCATTCCTAGATAATTGCAGGTCTAAAATTTTCACATTTCGTATACCTAATAAATTATTATTATCTAAGTATAATCATCTCAATTTGTAGAACACACTTTTATACGAAAATACTTATATTTACCACGATATTAATTATTCATCTTTTGTGAATAAATGAGCTTTCAATAAGTAATTTATACAAACGGAATACTGGAAGCACTATTCAACTTAGTTTAGTGAATGAATCAAATGTTTGAATTAACGAAAAGGGAAGCCACCTCCAGACCAGTTCAGTACAGATTACTTTTATATTGGTGTTATTAGTTTATATTTTAATGGGAATGTGCTTCTTCTGTGTATCATGCTGCTCAAATGCTCGTAACATGTCTCCAACTCGAATGGTCTTTTGTTGTGTGTTAGTTAGTTAGTCGTCCAATTACATAATTGGTTCTGGATTTACTTGTATCAATGTTTTTAGTTGGATATTCAACCATTTGAAGAACAGAAATGCATTTCATTTTGGTTGTACTACAACGAAAGTGCCGAGGGAACTGTATTCTGATCATTCTGATAGATGAATGTAGAAAAACTCATGAATTTCATTTAAATTCATCATTTGTTATAATTATCATAACATCTTAATAAATTCCAAGTATTTTAAAACTGTTGTATAGATTAGAAACATTATTTGCTATAAATAGTATAAACTTCCATGGATTGTAACAGCCAGAAAGAAAATAGGATTTGGGAGGGGGTTGAAAGATGAATATCGTTTGATATCAAAAGAAATAGAAATCTTCTTCTCCTGCGTATGCATACATTGATATCGATTTTTCAAAATAAACAGGCAAGACAAACAGTAGGTTATCTCGTTCATGATTATATCTTGCTCTTTCGTAGCTCAATTTTTAGTAGGCGTTACATACTTATTAGAAGATATGACTCGTGTAAACTTGATAAACAAGTAAAGCATCGGCTGACGCTTCAACTACGGTGTATAGTTGTATCAGGAGGAATCATCGAATTTTTCAAATAAGGGTATTCACTTTTATGCAATAAAATTCTGATCTTGAAAACATAAATTAACGTATTGAGTAATAAATTGATTTGAAAAACAGCTTACTTTTATTCACATTAATTGTATCATAAAACAACCTAGTTTTCCCATTCCCTCCTTTGTCTGTTCTTTACTTTGGGTGTTGTGTCCTCTATTTGATTATTTTGATCTACTCCATCGTTATTGTTTTTCATTATTCCTCATTTCTTCGTTACTTGGTTCTCCGTAATCGGGATATCTTAAACTGTTATCAAAATTTTCAAAGTAGTCTAGATCCATATTTGTAGGGGTTTCGATAAAACGTTGTATGCTCGGCTGTACGTTGCCTGTTCACTGGATAAAGAAGAACTTGCATTAGCGTAATTTTTCTTTACTGAAAGTGTAAAAACATGCTGAATTAGTTTAAAACAAACCGGTCCGCCAAGAAATTAAAAATGTAATTGAGTAAAGTACCAACCTTTTGTAATAACCGAAGGTTCTAATTCCATAGCAGCTTCTATGATCCAAATTTGTAGGGGTTTCGACAACATGCACTAAAATGTTGTACGCTCGGTTGTACGTTACTTGTTCACTGGATATAGAAAAACTTGCATTTGCGTCATTTTTCTTTACTGAAACTGTAAAAACATGCTAAATTAATTCAAAACAGCCGGTCCATCAAGAAATTAAAAAGTTGAGTAAAGTATCGACCAACCATTTGTAATAACAGAAGGTTCTAATTCCACAGCAGCTGCGGTATCGGAGATGAATTCATGTAGTGTTTATAACAACCTGGTTTTTTTCTGAATACGAACGTTCCCACTAAAAAAATGATAGTCTAGCCAATTTTACATGGAAAATTAAACTGACCATTCTGTAATAACATTAAATAATATTAATTGAAAAAAATACTATATACTTATCCATATTAGTGCTGTGAATCAAATTAAACGATTTGGAAGTAGTAATACTTAATGGTATTTCCGAGGATACTTCGAAAAAATCGAGGAAAAAATAGTAAATAACCCAGAAGTACTGTGATAATGTCAACAGCAGTATCAAGTCTCCGAGGAGTTGATAGTTAATGATAAAAAAATTATAAAGCTATGAGTAAAGCACATTGTCAGCGAGCGTAAATATAATCATGTTTTTCTTTGTATACGAAACTTAAGAAATACTGGTCTGTGAGAAATACCAATAAAAAGAGGAAAACGTTGAACTTCCTATTACTAAATTTAACATTATTTTGTTCTGTAATCTTCGGAGAAGTGCTTTACTTAATATTATATGATAAAATAGAATAATGTAATTACGTTAAAAATACAGTTTTGTTCCAGACGATGTTGTGAGTTAATCGAGTACTTACTATTGCTCTAAATTTAGTAAGTCAAGTAAATTAATAGTATAACACTTAGTACAATGACTATAAATATAAATAGACACAGCATAGTCTATGTGTTAACGAAGGATTGTTTGGGGGCCACAATCGTGATGGTACGGGAAGGAGTAGACCGAGGTAGGGACACTTTTTAATAACACGGTGTGAATTCATACTCTCCGCTTAGAGTGTGACTTGTTGATGACTCGCAATTTCGTGTAAACAACTGTTTCTACTTTAGTTTGTAGTCAATAACTCAGTACAATGTCTCATTTGAAAGAGGACTTAATATTTCCTAATTAAAACAGAAAAAACTATAATTGAAATAAATGGACTTAATACACTTTTGATCTGGGGTATAGGGAAAGACATCAAAACAACACTATGAGTTATAAAATTGTAAGAACTTGACAGCTCTTATATCAGACAAAACTTAATTCTCGCGACTTTTTCGTCATTTGTTCATTATTCTCGTTCGTGCTTGTTCGCTCGTTTATGCTCGTTCGTGCTCCGAGAACGTTCTGCAAGAATACGTGCTCGATCATTTTACATCACTTGTGACCATTATAGCACAGCGTAAAATGAATGAAAACATACTAACCAGCAAAATGTTTTGCATTCAAATATTCATGTACAGAAATTTTATTTTCTGAACAATTCTGTTATTTAGTACAAAGAATTATCTATATGAATTTCAGAAAAATCGAAAGAAACATTTAGTTGATTTATGTAAAATTTTTGTTTATAAATTTATCCAAGTCACTTTCAGGAGAAGCTACTGTGGTCGCGTAGATTTCAATTTTCACAGGCAAAATTAAAAAAAAATTAAATTTTTGAAGTAAAGAATGTGCTTGAGCACGTGCCGCCCCTCGCTAGTTGTATTACTCTTTCGTGTTTGCTTAAGCAATTTTATCTGTTTATTATATTATATTAATTACTTACTCAGTTGTTTGGTTTGGTTAAATAAAACTTCCAATATCATTCTTAATTTTCAATTTAGAATTTAGAAAAAATGTAATTTTTTGGTTTGGAACGAAATTATTCCAAAGTGTGTTAATTTCAGTTTTAATTCCAACGTTTGATGAAAACATTTAAGCATATTTATTTCACGTTTACGCGTCTTCAGTATCGATATTATTGTATGATGCATATTTCGAAAGTCAAAATGGAAGAATGATTGATCAGTATTATAATATTATAATCTCATGCATCTGTTCTATAATGAACTATAAATAATTTGTTTGGGCCATCGATTCGTTATGCAGTAAATTCAGTAATATCTGGTCAATGTTATTATCCATCTAATTGATTCCTGCATTAATCCTTCAGAAATAATATCGACATTTTATCGACAAGTTTGCAAATGCATATCAGTGTTTTCCTTAAATCATTAACGAGTTGGGACATATTTTATTAAATGGCCAATTAAATAATGATTTAAAAGTGATTTGATGTGATTGCGATTTGAATATTATAACAGTGTCTTATATTTAGTAGATCAGACACTGTTATAAAATTGTATATTGCTATAAAACGTGATCCAACAAAAAATCGACTTATCGCGATTACATCAGAATTATTCAAAAGCGTTACCTCGGAACTGGTCGGAATGTTCGAATGAACTTTGCAATGTTAATGTAAATGTCAAGGGATAGTTCACTCGCCCAAAAATTTGTTTATATTGGACGGGATTGGACGAGATTGGACGTATACTGGGCATATGTTCGGAATTGATCAAATTTGGTCGGGATTGGACGGACTGTTTGAGATTCAACAGGTTTTTTAAAAATGTTTTAACTACACGAGAGGAAAACCTATAATGTTCATAGAACATTGTGTCACCCAGCGATTGGACGCACTCATTCAATCGTTAATTCTCAAAAATTTATATCATTAATTCACTGAATTTCATCGAGGATTTCATAGAAACTCCTGAAATTATTTCATCACTAAGTTAACACAATAAGATGCACGTATTTACTCCATCAAGTAGAAACGATAGCGAAAATACATAATTCACGAAAAGCATGTTTAGAAAAGATTTGCACTCAGATTTCGTTGATGGATCTGAGGCAAATAAAATAATATAGGGAATCTTTCGAAGTAGGTATTTTGGAATTTGCATATCGTATTGTGATAAGGAATAAAAATTGTCAATAGCCCAGTCATTTAAGGAATTTTTTTGTCCGAATATCCGCGAGGTCTAATTTTAGTCGATCCTTATGTATTTTGACACGCTGAACACGATGGTGTAGTTTAAATTTGGATTAACCCTGTGCTCAAAAAACTATGGCCATTTTTCAACTATGAGTTGTATCCAAAAAAGTTTAAACAAAAGTTGTTGGAAAAATTGATATACGATTTTTGGCTCTGGTCCCAAGACTCGCTATGAAGACTTCTAATATCACCTAGACGGAATTTGGATTCCGTCAAAAATTTCTAACTTCAAAAAATTTGAATTTTTCGTTGGTCCAAAATTTCCAAAAGGGCGCCAAAGCTATATCTTTGAACCAAAATGCTTGAATTTTGGATATTATGCTTGCAGAATAATGAAATCTTTCGAATGAATTTGGTTTTAGATCGATATCATACATAAGTATTTCATCTCAAATTCTTAAAATACAGATTTTTCAAAATGGCCGATTTTGGCGCCAAAAAATAAGGTAGGTATAAACACCAGAAACCGAAAGAAGAGAATTAGGAATATTAACATTTCAACGAAATAGAATATGAAAAAATGAAAACTCTTTGACATATAGGTACTCAATTTTTCAATGGGGCCAAAAATCATTTCCGACAACTTTTATTTAAAATTTTTTTCATACAACCTATAGTAAAAATGACCATTTTTGGGTCCAAAAAATGGTCATAGATTTTCGAGCACAGGGTTAATCCAAATTTAAACTACACCATCGTGATCAGTGTGTCAAAATACATAGGAATCCACTGAAATTAGACGTCGCAGAAATTCGGACAATCGTCGATTTTCCTCCTTAAATGCCTGGACTATAAATAAATATTTAAAAAAGAAAACCCAATGTTTAATATTCCAGAATATGTATAAAATTCGTATTACATAAATTTCATATCAACATACAAAACAAGAAACCTTATACGGTGTTCTCACAGGTACATTACAGGTACGAAAGGACAGGACTTATGTATGAGTTCAGATTCAAAAATAACTTTAACATTCTCCTGTATGGGGAAATTTTCGGGGCAAATAATAAAGATATATTCTTCTTGATTTCGAAATTAGGAATCACTTCTAAAGCTGATCATCGATTACCACTTGTAAACACAATACTAAAAATATGCGTTTCCTCAGTTATTTTAGCAACTAAATATAAATTCAATTAAGTATCATTATTCATTTCAACAGTTGGAATTTTTTCTCGTTTTGTATGGAATTATGTGGTTTCATTCCGAAAGGACCGGCCCCTGTGAGTGAAATAGGTTCTTAGTACTTCTGATTTCTTGGCCAAATTAATCTGTCTTGGTCTTGTAATCTTAGATGTGAACAACTTATCCTTTGACTTTGTTCCATTTTGTAATATGTATCAGGTCAGCGCATTATCAGAATGTTATTATTGTCATAAAGCAATTACTAGAACTTTTTCCGATTCAAACCGGCAACTCTAGAACCGTTTGCCTTTATTTGAATGTTATTGTCATAAAGCCATTTCTAGAAATTTTTCCCATTTAAAGCGACAACTTCAGAACCGTGTCTCTATATTTCAACTACACTGCATTTTTCCTTGATCAGTTTCTTCTTCAACCCTCGCAAAGGTCACTGTAAAGGCCACTAATTTCTACCAGAGTGAAAGCTGCCATAAGTTCCAGCCACGAATCTGCTGAAACATTGAGCGTGCGTCCGGCCGGCATAGGGTTTTTAACAGTGTTCTCAACTCGTGGCTGGTTACGAATTTAGAACCTTATTTATTATTGTGGATGGATTTTTTCTCATCAAATATAATGAAGAGAATGGGATTCTTTTCTAGATAATATATGCTCCAAAGGAAGCTCTATAAGACCTATATATCACCTGACTTTGTCGGACAATAATTCACCCTCCACAACCCCTTTTTTAAATTTCAAAGAATAAATCATAAGTTCCTTAAATTGTACGTGGATGGGATTTTTTCCAGCGAATATATGCTCCAAAAGAAGCTCTATAAGACTTATATACCACCTGATTTTGCCGGCGAATAATTCACCTTACACAATCCCTTATATAAATTTCGAAGAATGTACCACAAGTTCCTTAAAATGTACTTATATAAAAAATTCTCGGGAATTAGGTCACATTAACACTCTGTTATAAATGTTCGTCTTTACGTACGTTTCGGTCTCACGACCATCATCAGAAGACTTATTTTGTTAAAAAGGGGTTAACTAAAACTAATTAGCACAAGCGTCCATATCACACAATCTTCAATCAAAAAGCTCACGCCGTCGAAACGAACAGAACCACGAATAATCGAAAATTGTATCGTTAATATTAAAGTATAGATTTTTTTGTAACAAGAAACCACTGTTAAGTAATATTCTCATAATGTACAAACGCATATTGCTATGGTCTCAAAGCAACTGAAGTTCTAAGCTATTTGTTTGTAATAACACGACCCAGATGTAGATTTATGACGTACTTGAAAAGGTTTTAGACCTGCATTGGAATTTAGTTTACTTTAAGCGTTCTTCCTAAAATATACTTTTAACATTATAAAGACGTATGTAGGAATTTGCAAGAGTTTTAATTAATCAAGTTAGTATAAATCTGACTCAATCCTTGAATATCATTCCTATGATTTACAGAATTTGAATCCCTTTTTATGTGAATCATCTCCAGGATAGATCTTTTATAATAATTGGTTTCTTTAGTTAAAATATTAACATTTTTGTAATCAAATTGATGGTTATAATCAAAACAGTGCTTAGCAAGGGCGGTGGAATTTTCTAAGTTATTATTTCTTGTGCTATACTTATGGCCGTACATTCTTTTTTGTAAATATTGTTTAGAGATTCCAGTATAAATTCCATCACAATCTAAACAATTCAATTTATATACTGTGTGGGTTTGTTTATCTTTAGGTATTACAGGTTTTAGATTTGAGAAATATTTCCCAACACAGTTAGTAGGTTTATGCGCAACATTTATATCGTACTTTTTCAAACATTTCTTAATTTTTTCTGAGGTCTCCGGAATGTATGGTAACGTTATATAATTGTCTGTATTACCTGTTATGTTATTTTTATAAGAAGAACCATTATAGATTTTGTTTATTCTGTCTTTAATGATAGGATTGTAGAAAGTTTTAGGGTAGCCATTCATTTCCAATGCATTACGAACAATTTTTAAATTTTTGGGACGGTCCTCTGCGTGGGATAATTTTACCGCGCGGTCTGTGAGGCTGTTTATGACACTTTTTTTATAACAAGCTGGTGCAACGGAATTGAAATGAAGATAACGTTGAGACCAGACTTCTTTAGTAAACCAAGAAGTTTTTATTTTTCCATCTGCATCATGCCTAATGGTCATATCTAGAAAATTAATGTTATTGTTTATTTCTATTTCACAAAATGTTAATGTGACCTAATTCCCGAGAATTTTTTATATAATTCATACTGGGTCAAGAATCTTATTATATTACTTAAAATGTACGTGGATGGGATTTTTTTCTGTCGAATATATGCTCCAAAGGAAGCTCTATAAGACCTATATACCACCTGATTTTGTCGGGCAATAATTCACCCTACACAACCCCTTATATAAATTTCGAAGAATGTACCACAAGTTCCTTAAAATGTACGTGGATGGGATTTTTTTCTGCCGAATATATGCTCCAAAGGAAGCTCTATAAGACCTATATATCACCTGATTTTGTCGGACAATAATTCACCCTCCACAACCCCTTTTATAAATTTCAAAGAATAAATCATAAGTTCCTTAAATTGTACGTGGATGGGATTTTTTTCCAGCAAATATATGCTCCAAAAGAAGCTCTATAAGACTTATATACCACCTGATTTTGTCGGGGAATAATTCACCTTACACAACCCCTTATATAAATTTCGAAGAATGTACCACAAGTTCCTTAAAATGTACGTGGATGGGATTTTTTTCTGTCGAATATATGCTCCAAAGGAAACTCTATAAGACTTATATATCACCTGATTTTGTCGGGCAATAATTCACCCTACACAACCCCTTATATAAATTTCGAAGAATGTACCACAAGTTCCTTAAAATGTACGTGGATGGGATTTTTTTCTGCCGAATATATGCTACAAAGGAAGCTCTATAAGACCTATATATCACCTGATTTTGTCGGACAATAATTCACCCTCCACAACCCCTCTTATAAATTTCAAAGAATAAATCATAAGTTCCTTAAATTGTACGTGGATGGGATTTTTTTCCAGCAAATATATGCTCCAAAAGAAGCTCTATAAGACTTATATACCACCTGATTTTGTTGGGGAATAATTCACCTTACACAACCCCTTATATAAATTTCGAAGAATGTACCACAAGTTCCTTAAAATGTACGTGGATGGGATTTTTTTCTGTCGAATATATGCTCCAAAGGAAGCTCTATAAGACCTATATACCACCTGATTTTGTCGGGCAATAATTCACCCTACACAACCCCTTATATAAATTTCGAAGAATGTACCACAAGTTCCTTAAAATGTACGTGGATGGGATTTTTTTCTGCCGAATATATGCTACAAAGGAAGCTCTATAAGACCTATATATCACCTGATTTTGTCGGACAATAATTCACCCTCCACAACCCCTCTTATAAATTTCAAAGAATAAATCATAAGTTCCTTAAAATGTACGTGGATGTGATTTTTTTCTGTCGAATATATGCTCCAAAGAAAGCTCTATAAGACTTATATACCACCTGATTTTGTCGGTCAATAATTCACCCTACACAACCCCTTCTATAAATTTCGAAGAATGTATCACAAGTTTCTTAAAATGTACGTGGATGGGATTTTTTTCTGCCGAATATATGCTCCAAAAGAAGCTCTATATATCACCTGATTTTGTCAGACAATAATTCACCCTCCACAACCCCTTTTATAAATTTCAAAGAATAAATCATAAGTTCCTTAAATTGTACGTGGATGGGATTTTTTTCCAGCAAATATATGCTCCAAAAGAAGCTCTATAAGACTTATATACCACCTGATTTTGTCGGGGAATAATTCACCTTACACAACCCCTTATATAAATTTCGAAGAATGTACCACAAGTTCCTTAAAATGTACGTGGATGGGATTTTTTTCTGTCGAATATATGCTCCAAAGGAAGCTCTATAAGACCTATATACCACCTGATTTTGTCGGGCAATAATTCACCCTACACAACCCCTTATATAAATTTCGAAGAATGTACCACAAGTTCCTTAAAATGTACGTGGATGGGATTTTTTTCTGCCGAATATATGCTACAAAGGAAGCTCTATAAGACCTATATATCACCTGATTTTGTCGGACAATAATTCACCCTCCACAACCCCTCTTATAAATTTCAAAGAATAAATCATAAGTTCCTTAAAATGTACGTGGATGTGATTTTTTTCTGTCGAATATATGCTCCAAAGAAAGCTCTATAAGACTTATATACCACCTGATTTTGTCGGTCAATAATTCACCCTACACAACCCCTTCTATAAATTTCGAAGAATGTATCACAAGTTTCTTAAAATGTACGTGGATGGGATTTTTTTCTGCCGAATATATGCTCCAAAAGAAGCTCTATATATCACCTGATTTTGTCAGACAATAATTCACCCTCCACAACCCCTTTTATAAATTTCAAAGAATAAATCATAAGTTCCTTAAATTGTACGTGGATGGGATTTTTTTCTGTCGAATATATGCTCCAAAAAAAGCTCTATATGACCTATATATCACCTGATTTTGTCGGGCAATAATTCACCCTACACAACCCCTTATACGAATTTCGAAGAATGTACCACAAGTACATTCTAAGGAACTTATGATTTATCCTTTGAAATTTATAAAAAGGGTTGTGCAGGGTGAATTATTGTCCGACAAAATCAGGTGATATATATATAAGTCTTATATAGCTTCCTTAGGAGCATATATTCGCTAGAAAAAAATCCCATCCACGTACAATTCGAGGAACTTATGATTTTAACGAAATAATAAGTAAAACTACTTTGTTTTACTATCACTGATATTTAATATAGTCGTTACTATAGTTTCAACACTAAACGTGTCATCTTCCGACGAAAAATTTTTCACAACCCCTTTTATAAATTTCAAAGAATAAATCATAAGTTCCTTAAATTGTACGTGGATGGGATTTTTTTCTAGCGAATGTATGCTCCAAAAGAAGCTCTATGAGACTTATATATCACCTGATTTTGTAGGGCAATAATTCACCCTACACAACCCCTTATATAAATTTCGAAGAATGTACCACAAGTTCCTTAAAATGTACGTGGATGGGATTTTTTTCTGTCGAATATATGCTCCAAAGGAAGCTCTATAAGACCTATATACCACCTGATTTTGTCGGGCAATAATTCACCCTACACAACCCCTCTTATAAATTTCAAAGAATAAATCATAAGTTCCTTAAATTGTACGTGGATGGGATTTTTTTCTAGCGAATGTATGCTCCAAAAGAAGCTCTATGAGACTTATATATCACCTGATTTTGTAGGGCAATAATTCACCCTACACAACCCCTTATATAAATTTCGAAGAATGTACCACAAGTTCCTTAAAATGTACGTGGATGGGATTTTTTTCTGTCGAATATATGCTCCAAAGGAAGCTCTATAAGACCTATATACCACCTGATTTTGTCGGGCAATAATTCACCCTACACAACCCCTCTTATAAATTTCAAAGAATAAATCATAAGTTCCTTAAATTGTACGTGGATGGGATTTTTTTCTAGCGAATGTATGCTCCAAAGGAAGCTCTATGAGACTTATATATCACCTGATTTTGTAGGGCAATAATTCACCCTACACAACCCCTTATATAAATTTCGAAGAATGTACCACAAGTTCCTTAAAATGTACGTGGATGGGATTTTTTTCTGCCGAATATATGCTACAAAGGAAGCTCTATAAGACCTATATATCACCTGATTTTGTCGGACAATAATTCACCCTCCACAACCCCTCTTATAAATTTCTAAGAATAAATCATAAGTTCCTTAAAATGTACGTGGATGGGATTTTTTTCTGTCGAATATATGCTCCAAAGGAAGCTCTATAAGACCTATATACCACCTGATTTTGTCGGGCAATAATTCACCCTACACAACCCCTTATATAAATTTCGAAGAATGTACCACAAGTTCCTTAAAATGTACGTGGATGGGATTTTTTTCTGTCGAATATATGCTCCAAAGGAAGCTCTATAAGACCTATATACCACCTGATTTTGTCGGGCAATAATTCACCCTACACAACCCCTTATATAAATTTCGAAGAATGTACCACAAGTTCCTTAAAATGTACGTGGATGGGATTTTTTTCTGCCGAATATATGCTACAAAGGAAGCTCTATAAGACCTATATATCACCTGATTTTGTCGGACAATAATTCACCCTCCACAACCCCTCTTATAAATTTCAAAGAATAAATCATAAGTTCCTTAAAATGTACGTGGATGTGATTTTTTTCTGTCGAATATATGGTCCAAAGAAAGCTCTATAAGACTTATATACCACCTGATTTTGTCGGTCAATAATTCACCCTACACAACCCCTTCTATAAATTTCGAAGAATGTATCACAAGTTTCTTAAAATGTACGTGGATGGGATTTTTTTCTGCCGAATATATGCTCCAAAAGAAGCTCTATATATCACCTGATTTTGTCAGACAATAATTCACCCTCCACAACCCCTTTTATAAATTTCAAAGAATAAATCATAAGTTCCTTAAATTGTACGTGGATGGGATTTTTTTCCAGCAAATATATGCTCCAAAAGAAGCTCTATAAGACTTATATACCACCTGATTTTGTCGGGGAATAATTCACCTTACACAACCCCTTATATAAATTTCGAAGAATGTACCACAAGTTCCTTAAAATGTACGTGGATGGGATTTTTTTCTGTCGAATATATGCTCCAAAGGAAGCTCTATAAGACCTATATACCACCTGATTTTGTCGGGCAATAATTCACCCTACACAACCCCTTATATAAATTTCGAAGAATGTACCACAAGTTCCTTAAAATGTACGTGGATGGGATTTTTTTCTGCCGAATATATGCTACAAAGGAAGCTCTATAAGACCTATATATCACCTGATTTTGTCGGACAATAATTCACCCTCCACAACCCCTCTTATAAATTTCAAAGAATAAATCATAAGTTCCTTAAAATGTACGTGAATGTGATTTTTTTCTGTCGAATATATGCTCCAAAGAAAGCTCTATAAGACTTATATACCACCTGATTTTGTCGGTCAATAATTCACCCTACACAACCCCTTATATAAATTTCGAAGAATGTACCACAAGTTCCTTAAAATGTACGTGGATGGGATTTTTTTCTGCCGAATATATGCTACAAAGGAAGCTATATAAGACCTATATATCACCTGATTTTGTCGGACAATAATTCACCATCCACAACCCCTCTTATAAATTTCAAAGAATAAATCATAAGTTCCTTAAAATGTACGTGGATGTGATTTTTTTCTGTCGAATATATGCTCCAAAGAAAGCTCTATAAGACTTATATACCACCTGATTTTGTCGGTCAATAATTCACCCTACACAACCCCTTATATAAATTTCGAAGAATGTATCACAAGTTTCTTAAAATGTACGTGGATGGGATTTTTTTCTGCCGAATATATGCTCCAAAAGAAGCTCTATATATCACCTGATTTTGTCAGACAATAATTCACCCTCCACAACCCCTTTTATAAATTTCAAAGAATAAATCATAAGTTCCTTAAAATGTACGTGGATGTGATTTTTTTCTGTCGAATATATGCTCCAAAGAAAGCTCTATAAGACTTATATACCACCTGATTTGGTCGGGCAATAATTCACCCTACACAACCCCTTATATAAATTTCGAAGAATGTACCACAAGTTCCTTAAAATGTACGTGGATGGGATTTTTTCTGCCGAATATATGCTACAAAGGAAGCTCTATAAGACCTATATATCACCTGATTTTGTCGGACAATAATTCACCCTCCACAACCCCTCTTATAAATTTCAAAGAATAAATCATAAGTTCCTTAAAATGTACGTGGATGTGATTTTTTTCTGTCGAATATATGCTCCAAAGAAAGCTCTATAAGACTTATATACCACCTGATTTTGTCGGTCAATAATTCACCCTACACAACCCCTTATATAAATTTCGAAGAATGTATCACAAGTTTCTTAAAATGTACGTGGATGGGATTTTTTTCTGCCGAATATATGCTCCAAAAGAAGCTCTATATATCACCTGATTTTGTCAGACAATAATTCACCCTCCACAACCCCTTTTATAAATTTCAAAGAATAAATCATAAGTTCCTTAAATTGTACGTGGATGGGATTTTTTTCTAGCGAATGTATGCTCCAAAAGAAGCTCTATGAGACTTATATATCACCTGATTTTGTAGGGCAATAATTCACCCTACACAACCCCTTATATGAATTTCGAAGAATGTACCACAAGTACATTCTAAGGAACTTATGATTTATTCTTTGAAATTTATAAAAAGGGTTGTGCAGGGTGAATTATTGTCCAACAAAATCAGGTGATATATAAGTCTTATATGGCTTCCTTAGGAGCATATATTCGCTAGAAAAAAATCCCATCCACGTACAATTCGAGGAACTTATGATTTTAACGAAATAATAAATAAAACTACTACGAAAGATCGTCTGAAGATGACACGTTTAGTGTTGAAACTATAGTAACGACTATATTAAATATCAGTGATAGTAAAACAAAGTAGTTTTATTTATTATTTTGTTAAAATGAACTTATGATTATTCTTTGAAATTTCTAAAAGCGGTTGTGGAGGGTGAATTATTGTCCGGCAAAATCAGATGATATATAGGTCTTATAGACCTTCCTTTGGAGCATATATTCGACCGAAAAAAATCCCATTCACGTACATTTTAAGGAACTTATTATTTATTCTTTGAAATTTATAAAAGGGGTTGTGGAGGATGAATTATTGTCCGACAAAATCAGGTGATATATAGGTCATATAGAGCTTTTTTTGGAGCATATATTCGACAGAAAAAAATCCCAGCCACGTACATTTTAAGGAACTTATGATTTATTCTTTGAAATTTATAAAAGGGGTTGTGGAGGGTGAATTATTGTCCGACAAAATGAGGTGATATATAGGTCTTATGGAGCTTCCTTTGGAGCATATATTCGACAGAAAAAATCCCATCCACTTATATTTTAAGTAACTTATGATACACTCTTCGAAATTTATATAAGGGGTTGTGTAGGGTGAATTATTGCCCGACAAAATCATGTGGTATATAAGTCTTATAGAGCTTTCTTTGGAGCATATATTCGACAGAAAAAAATCTCATCCACGTACATTTTAAGTAACTTATGATACACTCTTCGAAATTCATAAAAAGGGTTGTGGAGGGTGGATTATTGTCCGACAAAATCGGGTGATATATAGGTCTTATAGAGCTTCCTTTATAGCATATATTCGACAGAAAAAAATCCCATCCACGTACATTTTAAGGAACTTGTGATACATTCTTCGAAATTTATATAAGGGGTTGTGTAGGGTGAATTATTGCCCGACAAAATCATGTGGTATATAAGTCTTATAGAGCTTTCTTTGGGGCATATATTCGACAGAAAAAAATCCCATTCACATACATATTAAGTAACTTATGATACACTCTTCGAAATTCATAAAAAGGGTTTTGGAGGGTGAATTATTGCCCGACAAAATCAGGTGGTATATAAGTCTCATAGAGCTTCCTTAGGAGCATATATTATCTAGAAAAGGATCCCACCCTCTTCATTATATTCGATGAGAAAAAATCCATCCACAATAATAAATAAGCCTCTAAATTCGTGACCAGCCACGAGTTGTGAACATTGTTAAACAACCTATGCCGGTCGGACGCACGCTTAATGTTTCAGCAGATTCGTGGCTGGAACTCGTGGCTGCTTTCACTCTGGTCTAATTTCTTAATAACATGGAGGCTTCCAAGCGTCGTCCAGTCACATTGGCTGGATAAAGAAAGAATGAGGCGAGACGATGAAACAGACGAGTACCGATGGGGGTATTACTGACCCAGCATTAACCTGACTCGAGGGAGAAACGGCTGAGGAATTGTGTTCACCAAAATTCCAAAAGTTGCCAAAGAATTCCAAACATTTCCACAGAATTGCCACAAATTTTAACTTGAATGCCAAAAGGAATTCATGTACTTTGGCGCTGTAATTTGAATGTGCCCAGGAAATAGAAGACTTAGAAGAAAAAATGCATAAATACTAAGATTATCAGTAATAATACAAACGTGTTTTAATTACCAAGAGGAACCAAGTGATTTATACATGTATATACAAGGTGATTTGCGAGAAGTGTTTGTTGACATTTTATGACTTTCCCAGCCGAATTGAGATCTAAAAATTTAGAATATTTCAAAGGAAACAAGAACTGTGTAATCAAAATATTCCGAATCATGTTCCGACATAACCGGAAATGAGTAGGTACTAACTTTATTTTTTAATTAGAATTTTAATGGAATGTTTGCAGCAAATTCCACTTTGGATTCACAAGGCAAGGACCCTCCTAATATTGCTGCTTCGACAGCCATATGCCTGAAATTGTCTTCCGGCAGCGCACAATTAGGCGTATTCTGCCTGATCTCTATACTAAAAAGTCTGCGAAGTCAGACGGAATTCCACCTGTCGTTCTCAAGGAATATGCGCCTAAATTAACACCAGTTTTCTATAAATTGTTTACCCTTTTATACAAACTTGGTGTGTTTCCTTCCAGCTGGAAGACAGCTAATTCCAAAAACAGGAAAGAAGACCCTTCCTTATAATTATAGACCCATTGTACTATTATCTGTGATCTCTAAAGTAATGGAGAAAGCAATCAACATCTAGCACATCCAATACCTAGAGAGACCGGCAATATGGCGTTCGTCAACAGAGGTCAACAGGAGACCTACTTGCCTACCGAACACATGTATGGCAGAAATGTATTGAAAAATATGGGGAATCTCTAGCTGTAGCATTGGATATCTCAAGAGCATTTGACAGAGTCTGACACCAAAGCCTTCTTGGGAAACTTCCGTCATATGGTTTGCCGCCTCAACTTTGTCGCTTACTATCGAGTTTTCTCTCCGATATATCACTCTATGTCGTGGTTAACGGAGTATCCTCCGATACAATGGTTATCAACGCTGGTACTCCACAGGGATCTGTCCTGACACCAACTTTGTCTCTGCTTCACATAAACGAGCCGCTGGAAGTGACCACCTGTCCGGTCCACAGCTTTTCAGATGATGGTACACTCCATACCGCTTTGTCATCTAGAGCCCCTATACCATCCAATCAAGCCAGAGGAGCGATGCAGATTTTTTTTTTGCGGAGGTGAAGAAAACCATTTATGGGGAGGTTATGAGCCTTTGGGTCTCATGGTCTGTTATGAGAGTAACCATTACAGACATACTCACTACAAACTTCACCCCTTTGTAGACTTGTCTGGCTATTGCCTCCGGTGACACTTAGGCCTGCTGGCCCATTGTACATTGTAGCGAGACAGATACAGGTTGACGCAATTAATGTGGTAAAGATTTTGAAATGGGGATCTGATAATCTAGCAAACTTTAATGCAACCAAAACATGAGCTTGCGTCTTCTCCAGAAAGACGGATCCCACAATCCCTACTAATATGATGATGTCAGGTACAACTATTTCTATGAAGTCTTCCATATCCATGCTCGGGATAAACACCAACAGTGGTTGATCATGTGAGGTCCATTGCGAAAACCGCTTCACAAAAACTTGGTCTCCCTTTTTTATAGATATTTCCATGGTCGGTGCTCATCAGAAATTTCGAGTTCAAGCTAGTCACCCCTTTATTGTCAAGTTCGAGAACTTCCGAACTTCTTCCTACCAAACTTAATTTTTCTATTGAACAGCGAAGGTGTGGAACTTTTTACCTAGTGAGGTCTTTCCCTATGCCTATAACTAGAGATGGAACGGACGTCCGGCCGAGTTCGGCTTTTTTACCGGACGTCCGGTTTAGCCGGTTTTTTG
Source organism: Endomychus coccineus (assembly GCA_958510875.1). Taxonomy (NCBI): domain Eukaryota; kingdom Metazoa; phylum Arthropoda; class Insecta; order Coleoptera; family Endomychidae; genus Endomychus; species Endomychus coccineus. The sequence continues at coordinate 153,018,895 of OY294067.1, forward strand.
GCAGGATTTTTTTAAAATAAAAAAATACATTTAAAATAAATAATGACTCCAAAAGACAAGTAAAATATCAATTTTATAAATCTATTTTATTTAGTCAAAATAATACATGAAAAAAATTAAGAAAATCAAAATATTAACACTTCATACAGAAGCGAAACGGAAACCTATACTATGTATTTTATTTAAAAAAAATTATTTAAGAAACTAGTAGTCCAAGTCTATCTTTTTTCAGTTATGGTAAATAAACAAAAGCTTTTCTGCATTCTGTGGAGTCAGTCTGAAACGTTATTCTTCATAAATATTTCCCATTTCTGAAAATGATCTTTCAGAATACACACTACTAGCTGGGACACTTAAATATTGTTGTTGCCATATCAATTATTTTTACAAATAAGCTCATTATCAGTTTTCTTCAGTAACTTGAAGTCAGAGGGGCATTAACAATTCAAGGAAGAGTGATATATCCATATTGACTTAGCTCGATAATATGGAATTAACCAAAATATCCCGAGTTGACCGGAAGGATAGGTACGGACATGGGACTGATTGATTGTAGCTCAGTGACAAAAAAAAATAATAACATATGTTTCTACGCTTTCAGTATTGTACCGAAAATTTCCGATTACCGAAAAATATTTCGAGTACCAAACATTTGAAAACGCCATTCGATTAAGGACATCCGAAAAAATATATATACAGGGTCAAATCAATTTGTGTGGCCGGAAAAGTGTTGAAAAACTTAAAAATAAATTTTTATTCCATCAGTAACCTACCTGAAATATTTCAGTACCAAAAATTTGAAAACGCCATTCGATAAAGGACCTTCGGAAAAGTATATATACAGGGTCAAATCAATTTGTGTGGCCGGAAAAGTGTTGAAAAACTTAAAAATAAATTTTTATTCCATCAGTAAACTACCTGAAATATTTCAGTACCAAAAATTTGAAAACGCCATTCGATAAAGGACGTTCGGAAAAGTATATATACAGGGTCAAATCAATTTGTGTGGCCGGAAAAGTGTTGAAAAACTTAAAAATAAATTTTTATTCCATCAGTAAACTACCTGAAATATTTCAGTACCAAAAATTTGAAAACGCCATTCGATAAAGGACCTTCGGAAAAGTATATATACAGGGTCAAATCAATTTTTGTGGCCGGAAAAGTGTTGAAAAACTTACAAATAAATTTTTATTCCATCAGTAAACTACCTGAAATATTTCAGTACCAAAAATTTGAAAACGCCATTCGATAAAGGACGTTCGGAAAAGTATATATACAGGGTCAAATCAATTTGTGTGGCCGGAAAAGAGTTGAAAAACTTAAAAATAAATTTTTATTCCATCAGTAAACTACCTGAAATATTTCAGTACCAAAAATTTGAAAACGCCATTCGATAAAGGACGTTCGGAAAAGTATATATACAGGGTCAAATCAATTTGTGTGGCCTGAAAAGTGTTGAAAAACTTAAAAATAAATTTTTATTCCATCAGTAAACTACCTGAAATATTTCAGTACCAAAAATTTGAAAACGCCATTCGATAAAGGACCTCCGGAAAAGTATATATACAGGGTCAAATCAATTTTTGTGGCCGGAAAAGTGTTGAAAAACTTAAAAATAAATTTTTATTCCATCAGTAAACTACCTGAAATATTTCAGTACCAAAAATTTGAAAACGCCATTCGATAAAGGACCTTCGGAAAAGTATATATACAGGGTCAAATCAATTTTTGTGGCCGGAAAAGTGTTGAAAAACTTACAAATAAATTTTTATTCCATCAGTAAACTACCTGAAATATTTCAGTACCAAAAATTTGAAAACGCCATTCGATAAAGGACGTTCGGAAAAGTATATATACAGGGTCAAATCAATTTTTGTGGCCGGAAAAGTGTTGAAAAACTTACAAATAAATTTTTATTCCATCAGTAAACTACCTGAAATATTTCAGTACCAAAAATTTGAAAACGCCATTCGATAAAGGACGTTCGGAAAAGTATATATACAGGGTCAAATCAATTTGTGTGGCCGGAAAAGAGTTGAAAAACTTAAAAATAAATTTTTATTCCATCAGTAAACTACCTGAAATATTTCAGTACCAAAAATTTGAAAACGCCATTCGATAAAGGACGTTCGGAAAAGTATATATACAGGGTCAAATCAATTTGTGTGGCCTGAAAAGTGTTGAAAAACTTAAAAATAAATTTTTATTCCATCAGTAAACTACCTGAAATATTTCAGTACCAAAAATTTGAAAACGCCATTCGATAAAGGACCTCCGGAAAAGTATATATACAGGGTCAAATCAATTTTTGTGGCCGGAAAAGTGTTGAAAAACTTAAAAATAAATTTTTATTCCATCAGTAAACTACCTGAAATATTTCAGTACCAAAAATTTGAAAACGCCATTCGATAAAGGACCTTCGGAAAAGTATATATACAGGGTCAAATCAATTTGTGTGGCCGGAAAAGTGTTGAAAAACTTAAAAATAAATTTTTATTCCATCAGTAAACTACCTGAAATATTTCAGTACCAAAAATTTGAAAACGCCATTCGATAAAGGACCTTCGGAAAAGTATATATACAGGGTCAAATCAATTTGTGTGGCCGGAAAAGTGTTGAAAAACTTAAAAATAAATTTTTATTCCATCAGTAAACTACCTGAAATATTTCAGTACCAAAAATTTGAAAACGCCATTCGATAAAGGACGTTCGGAAAAGTATATATACAGGGTCAAATCAATTTGTGTGGCCGGAAAAGTGTTGAAAAACTTAAAAATAAATTTTTATTCCATCAGTAAACTACCTGAAATATTTCAGTACCAAAAATTTGAAAACGCCATTCGATAAAGGACCTTCGGAAAAGAATATATACAGGGTCAAATCAATTTTTGTGGCCGGAAAAGTGTTGAAAAACTTAAAAATAAATTTTTATTCCATCAGTAAACTACCTGAAATATTTCAGTACCAAAAATTTGAAAACGCCATTCGATAAAGGACCTTCGGAAAAGTATATATACAGGGTCAAATCAATTTGTGTGGCCTGAAAAGTGTTGAAAAACTTAAAAATAAATTTTTATTCCCTCAGTGAACTACCCGAAATATTCCGAGTACTAAAAATTTTAAAACGTCATTCAATGAAATACATCCGGGAAGGTATATATACAGTGTCAAAGCAATTTGTTTTCAATTTAGTTCATACAATTCACAAATGTATTTTTTGGTACCCTCTTGAGGCATCCTCAGACATTTCTTTTGAGATAATCGTTCACACCTCTCACACTGTAGTGATTCGATATTTTTATCTGTTGAATTTCCGCAGTATATGCATTTAGTCCTCATATCGTCAGAGCTTTTTAAAATGTCGATTTTTATTTTATTTCTATATTCAACAATATTTACATTATTGAGCAGAGAATTTGAAGAAGAAATATTTTCAAAAAAGTATAATACGAATGGACCGCAACTATACGAATGTTTTTGTCCATCATGCGGAAGCACTTGTATTTTCCAGTTTGTGAGGTCATGATTAGAGTTATTTATTTCGTTGTAGTACCTCATATTGTCTGAAAATTTAGCCAAATATTGTCTTGTTCCTTTGTTGAAAAGAAAAAACTCCCAGACGGGTTTAGAAAAATGAAAAGTTTCGAATTGAAATAAACTACCGCCAAACAAAAATGGTGTGCATTAGGACAAGGATTTGAATCTGAATAGTTTTTCAAAATTGAGAAAATCTGGCGATCCTTATCCACCGTGAATTGTTTGATGAAAGGGTGAATTTCGTTCGACGAATATAAAAAGTGTGAGAGAAAAGTCTGAGGATGCCTCAAGAGGGTACCAAACAATATATTTGTGAATTGTGCGAACTAATTGTTTTGACCCTGTATATATACCTTCACGGATGTACTTCATTCACAAGATGATAAGGGATTCAAAGAAAATACACGTAATAGAAGAAACAAAATAAATACAGTGTTTGGGAGGAATGAAAACAAATTGGATATCACTGCCGTTCAAAGTAGAAGATCCCTCTTCATATCTCGCTTATCGCCCAATACTACAACGGAAAATATTTCAAAATACTTATCACAAAATGGTATAACCTTGGATAGTATTGAAAAGCTAGAAACCCAATCTAATAACATTGCTGCCTTCAAAATAACGGTACAACTTCAAAATGTAGAGAAAATTACAAATCCCGACCTGTGGCCACGATACACCATCATACGTCCTTTTCGGCAGAGATCAAATTTTCCAAAAACGGCCTTTACCAAAACGGCCCAAGAGAAGTACAGACATCAGAGAAAAATACCATAAAACATTCTAATTTGATTGTATTGCACCAAAATATCCAGTCACTAAAGCACAAAATTTTAGAAATTGAAATATACATTAAAAGTTTCATACATCAACCAAATATATTATGTTTCACTGAACATTGGTGTTCAGAAGAAGAATTGCAAATCTTAAAAATTGCTGACTACCAACTAGTCTCCCATTTTGTTCGTCGAAACATGGGACACGGGGGATCATGCATTTATGTTAGAAAGGATATCGTTTTCCAAGAACTTCAGAACTTCAAGCAATGGAACTTGGAATGTGATTTCGAGAGTTCGGCTATTGTAAGTAGGTTTTTAAATCAATAATTGTATCAGTTTATAGATCACCCTCAGGTAGTATTAATAATTTTTTTATTTCTTTAGAAAATTTGTTGGATAATGTACAATTGCATTATAAAAATTATAATATATTACTGTGTGGTGATTTTAATATAGATTTGTTCAAAACTACTTCTTACTGTGTAAAACAATTTTTAGATATTTTGCAAACGTTTAATATGTATCAGACCGTAACCGAACCTACTAGAGTTACTAATAAATCTAAATCGCTTATTGATAACATATTTGTTAATTTTGAAACTTTAGAGCCGGCTAAGGTAATATATAGTGCTTTATCTGATCACTACTGTCAAGTATTAGAAGTAGGGACGGTAAGAGTATCGTCCAGTAAACATAAAATGATTTATAAACGAATATTTTCACAAACTAAACTTGACTATTTTAAGATTGAATTGCAAAATTTAACGTGGAATCTGTATGCATTAAAAGAACCTTCTGATGCATATAATTATTTTATGAATGTTTTTCAGAGCCTAATGAAATCAATATTTGTGGTTAAAGCTATCAACCCAATAAAAAAAAGATCCTGGATTACTATTGGTCTAAAAACTTCTTGTAAAAATAAAAAAAAATTATATACGAAATTACAACAGGGAATTATAACGAAAGAGTTCTACCAGATCTATTGTAGAATACTTAAAAAACTAATTATTCAAGCGAAACAAAATTCAAATATTTCTTTTATAAATTCATCTAATAATAAGGGAAAGGCAGTATGAAAGTTAGTGAATGAAACATTAGGTAAAGAGTACCACACCAATGAGTCTATTACTAAAAATCTAAAACGTGACAATGAAGATACAAAAAAAACCTTGGATTATATAAATAATTTCTTTATAAATCAATGTCAAGATATTGCTCCAAATCAAAACCAGTCTGACATTAAAAAAAATGAACATAGTTTATTCTTCTTCCCTACAGATGAGGAAGAAGTAGAACATGTTATAAAATCTCTAAAAAATACAAATTCAACAGGGGAAGATGAAGTACCTGTTACCTTATTGAAACATATAGCCTCAGAGTTATCTCCTATCTTATCGTTTATAGCTAATCTCATATTCAGAACGGGAAATTTTCCTGCGGCACTGAAAATTTCTCAAATAACAGCAATTTATAAAAAAGGCAGCAAATCTGAACTAGAAAACTATCGACCTATATCGATTTTATCTAACTTCAGTAAAATATTTGAAAAGCTTATTGCTACTAGAGTCGTGAGTTTTTTAAATAAACATAGCATCTTATCTGAATGTCAAAATGGGGGTAGGAAAAATAAATCTACAATCGTTGCCGCTTATCAACTTCTAGACAATGTAATAAGATCTTTAAATGAAAAGAATAGTACACTGATTATGTGCCTAGACTTATCGAAAGCATACGATAGTGTAAGACATGACATATTGCTTACAAAAATGGATCGTTATGGCATTAGGGGCGATTCTCTAAAGCTCATTGAATCCTATTTGACGTGCAGACAGCAAATGGTAGTAGAAAAACATATCAACGGAGTTGTACAAACTTCTTCTATTCAGTTCATAAAACGTGGTGTACCTCAGGGCTCCATATTAGGACCAGTGCTATTTCTACTATACATAAATGACCTACCAGCAGAAGTACGACAAATATTGATTCAATTCGTAGATGACACTTCTGTGATTTTCAGTGAGCCAATTTCACAAGATCTGAGACTTACAATATCTGATTGTCTAGAGAAAGTCTTATCATGGTGCAGAAATAATAATTTAGTCCTGAATATTGAAAAAACTCAACTGCTACATTTAAATTTTCAGACAAATAATGATAAAATAGTAGTTACTCATAACAGTCAGACACTGCATTGTCTTGATAGTGTAAAATTTCTGGGAATTCATATAGACTGTCGATTAGATTGGAGATGTCATGTCAGTGAATTGGCACAAAATATCACTCGATATGTTTTTGCTCTGAAAGTCGTATCAAATCAAATTGATTCCAAAACAGCTTTAACAGCTTACCATGCGCATGTTCAATCCAGATTGAGATATGGACTGATATTCTGGGCCAATTCTAATGAAGCTTCACGCATTTTCATTCTACAAAAAAAGTGCCTTAGAAGTGTTTTGAAAATAAAGCGAACTGAAAGTTGTAGACAACATTTTGTGGATCAAAAAATACTCACCTTATACAGTCTCCTAATCTTAGATTCGGTTAAGTTTGTGATTGATAATAAGCGTTTATTTAAAGAACATGATGACGAACATGGATACCATACTAGATATAAAAATAATGTCGTTGTTGAAAAATTTAATTATTCGTACTTGCAAAAGAATGTAAAATACATAATAACTAAAATTTATAATAAAATACCACCTAGAAGTAGATGCCTACCAAAAGAAATATTAAAAGCAACGCTGAAAACATTTTTGATTTCAAAAGCCTACTATTCACTTCAGGATTATTTCAATTATAACGTGCCCTTGCGGATTTTCGGTAAATTGCTTACTGCGGTAAGCTTCGAATCCTCGGGCGCCAGATTTTTCCCAAAGGTTTACTCCTTTTTGAGGACTTCTGCTAGGGTCCTCTCCACAAGGCTCGTCACTATGCTATCTAAAGATAGCCTTGTCCCTAGGGTAGCTACAGTGAAGTATAACCAGAGTCCAATGGGCAGAAAACAGTATCGAAATTGTAGGCTTTAATTACAATTGATACCTGGTTATAACTTAGCTCGTTAAAGATGGAGCAGAAATAATTTAATAAAACAGGGAATTCCAAATATTAAAATATATAATGATTTTAACAAGTACACTTTCAGAATAATCAATTTAAATGCAATTGAACGGTATTATTTCACAAAATTACACCCAGACGGAAAATGTAATGAAGCTCAAACGGTAAATGAAAACTCTTTCAAGAAGTCAACTCTACAATAAGTCCGGTCACTAAATTTAATTCAGCGGTACGGGATCGGTTGATGAATGATTCAGAATGATCAATTTGCGGAAAAGTACGAATCAAACAGGTCTCAGCGTAATGAGCGGTATGCGGTAAATTTTAGATAGCAGCACTAATACATGAAATGTTCAAATCACACTACGATATATTCGGTTATTAATTCGGTTGGTTCGGAAAATATTGTTTGCACTAGTTTTCCGATTGTACGATATCAGATTTTACTATGTTTCGGGTAATTACTCTAATTGAGTTTATTCTGTCATCACACCCACCCTTGTACTAACTTTCACGGAGTACCCGGTAATTGTGTGACAGTGTTAGATTTTATACACTCTACAGATTCGGAACCTAAACAATTAGGGCTTATACTTCCGGTATCAACACAGTGTGCACAAACCCTAATTATCTTATCTGCAATAACCCCTATATCCACGGCCGAGGACTTCTCATAGTATTAAGGGAATTATTACGATTCTCAATCGTCACACAATCACACAACCACCCTCAGCTTATACTTCCGGTATCAGCACGGCGTGCACAAATATACCCAAAGACGCCCCTGTCGTTCAAACATACACACTCTGTACACACCACACAATTACTTGAATATTTCAATTCACGCGCGAATTCAAATCGTGTGCGATTCGACCTATGATAAACTAGGATAAACTCAAATTCACCAATTCAAATTACTGAATACTACGGAACTCAGGTATCGTACAAACGTTCACCAATTACAATAACAATCATAAATTACGGAAATCAATATATCGTAATGCTCAAAAATATAAACTTATTTGCTATCATTTACCTTCTGAAACAATTCACTTGCACGGAAAACTATTATTAATTCACCGTTTTGAACCTGACTCAAACTCGCTTAATTAATTTACTTCGATTATAATCACACTTCAGAGGTACTAATTTATACTTGAAATTCAAATAAACACAAGAGCTACTTCACTGATCAAAATCGAAATCACAAAAGAGACTACACTGATCGAAAATCAAAACACACAAGAGAGCGATCTGTTGTCTGTCACGGCTTTTATATGTTTCCCGAGGTTCTGGACAGGTCTGCTCCACCAATTCCTTATTTTGTGCCAAGGGTTTTTTTACTTATGCCCCGAACAATGCTTAAAAGTGACGCTACTTTTTAGATCTAAAATTCGCGCTCATGATATCACACCAGTTCTTCCCAGCGGAGTAAACTAGTGTTATCGGAGTTTTTAGGTTGTTCGCCCTTTTTATACATAAGGCTCCACAAAGTTTGGTGTCTTAACTGGCCAGCCCCTGTTTTTGCAACATATTTTTATCGGAATGAAATGCAATTTTGAACGGGCATGAATTAGATTCATCTATTTGAATAATTATACTTATATGAAATTACGGAGATTTAGAAAAGTGGCAATCACGGAATACACATTCGGAATTCATTCATATCTATTGAAATAATGAACTGTTCAAACTGAAATTACATGTAACATCCGTATTTATTGCCTGATCTAAATTAAATAATCTTTCAAAATTTAAGCTTCGTTACACAATGATGAAGTACTTTTAATTCAAACTATCTGACGATATATTGAACGATTTTATCTGTAATAATGTACTAGTATTTATTAATAATTGTCTTATTGATTGTTTGACGTTGTTCTACGCCCGAACGGGCATTTGTGTATACTTATACGAGCATTTTATGTTTTACTTGTATTGTAATTGTATATAAATGAACTAATAAATTTACTTACTTACTTACTTACATTGAATGGCGTTTTAAAATTTTTGGTACTCGGAATATTTCGGATAGTTTACTGATGGAATAAAAATTTATTTTTAAGTTTTTCAACACTTTTCCGGCCACACAAATTGATTTGACCTTGTATATATACCTTTCCTGAAGTCCTTTATCGAATGGCATTTCCAAATTTTTGGTACTCGAAATATATCGGATAGTTTACTGATGGAATAAAAATTTATTTTAAAGTTTTTAACCACTTTTCCGGCCACACAAATTGATTTGACCGTGTATATATACTTTTTCGGAGGTTCTTCATCGAACGGCGTTTTCAAATTTTTGGTACTCCGAATATTTCTGGTAGTTTACTGATGGAATAAAAATTCATTTTCAAGTTTTTCAACTTTTTTCCGGCCACACAGATTGATTTGACCTTGTATATATACTTTTCCTGAAGTCCTTTATCGAATGGCGTTTTCAAATTTTTGGTACTCGGAATATTTCGGGTAGTTTACTGATGGAATAAAAATTTATTTTTGAGTTTTTAACCACTTTTCCGGCCACACAAATTGATTTGACCGTGTATATATACTTTTTCGTAGGTTCTTCATCGAACGGCGTTTTCAAATTTTTGGTACTCGGAATATTTCTGGTAGTTTACTGATGGAATAAAAATTTATTTTTAAGTTTTTCAACTTTTTTCCGGCCACACAGATTGATTTGACCTTGTATATATACTTTTTCTGAAGTCCTTTATCGAATGGCGTTTTCAAATTTTTGGTACTCGGAATATTTCGGGTAGTTTACTGATGGAATAAAAATTTATTTTTAAGTTTTTAACCACTTTTCCGGCCACACAAATTGATTTGACCGTGTATATATACTTTTTCGGAGGTTCTTCATCGAACGGCGTTTTCAAATTTTTGGTACTCGGAATATTTCTGGTAGTTTACTGATGGAATAAAAATTTATTTTTAAGTTTTTCAACTTTTTTCCGGCCACACAAATTGATTTGACCTTGTATATATACTTTTCCTGAAGTCCTTTATCGAATGGCGTTTTGAAATTTTTGGTACTCGGAATATTTCGGGTAGTTTACTGATGGAATAAAAATTTATTTTTAAGTTTTTCCGGCCACACAAATTATATATACTTTTTCATATGTCCTTTATCGAATGGCGTTTTCAAATTTTTGGCACTCGAAATATTTTTCGGTAATCGGAAATTTTTGGTACAATACTGAAAATTTAGAAACAAGTTAAATTTGTGGTATACGGAATATTTTTCGGTAATCGTCACTGAGCTACAATCAATCAGTCCCATGTCCGTACCTATCCTTTCGGTCAACTCGGGGTATTTTGGTTGATTCCATATCACCCAGCTAAGTCAATATGGGTATATCTCTCTTCCTTGAATTGTTAATGCCCCTCTGACTTCAAGTTACCTAAGAAAACTGTTAATGAGCTTATTTGTAAAAATAATTGATATGGCAACACCGCGGACAATACTCCTTGTCACTTTTTATTAAACTGGTGCTGGCGCTGGTGATACTGTCAAAACACTTCCACAATGATTTTTCACGTTTAGCAACTTTTGATAATGGTTCATATTCGTCTTCACTATCCTCATTACTTTCCTCTCGTTCTAGATTACTAGCTACCACATCATTAGATGTTTCAATATTTTTTGAGGTTTCTAATTTATTTAGAACAATCTGCTTTATAAGATTAAATCTGAAAAAAAGCTGGTTTATACCTGGGATCTAATACAGTGGTCGTCATGTAATGCTCTTTTTTTCGATATTCTCAAATCTTCTAGTAATGTTTCCTCGTAGGGCCTCTTTGGTTATACCGACTCCATAAACATCAGAATCTATAAACAATTTTTTGTTTAAAGTTGCTACTATTGGTATTACATCTGAAATTATAGTTTCTATAGAGCTAATTGTCCTTGTCACCTTTTCATAAGACCGCAAAAGTTTCAAAGTAGAGTTCAACAATTCCCACTGGTTATTTGTTAAACTAGTGAAATTAAGGTTTTCCTGAGCATCAGCACAATATATAGTTATAGGTCTCTTCAAATCTTGCAATCTTTCCGACATATAGTATGTCGAGTATCTTTCTTCTGAGAAAGATTGTATTCGTCTTGAATTTTTAAAAGTTGTCACAAGCTTACACTTTGCGAAAGACTTATTGTCATCACAAAAAATCCAAACTTTACTTTTATTAAATTACATTATCACACACAACAAGAAGCGACTAACAGGCACATTTGAAAACGACCAAAATAATATCGAATTTTATTAGTAATTGGTGAACCCAATAGTTCGGCCGGACGACCGGGGTCCGGTCCGGTAGATTAGCCGGATTTCCGGTGTTCGGTAGTCCGGCGAATTTTAAGTCCGTTTCATCTCTACCTATAACCTCCATACATTCTAGAAAAATTCGACGAATGCCTATCTCATCTCACAACATTTAACCGCTGGTTCACACGATGTTCCTCGAACATTATAGGTTTTCCTTACGTTTAGTTTAAAGTATAAACATTCTTGTAAATAATTTTTATCTCTGTTTTTATGAAACATTTGTCCCTATACCTAAATTCAATTGTTTCTAACTTGAATTGTTGTGTAAAATTTAGTTTTCCGATTCCACCTTGGAAATCCTCCGGCTAACTCATTTTTAAAATCGGAGATTTCATCTTTTCAGAATCGAAAGTCAAGCTTACTTTTCTTCAACAGGTCACATACAATGATAATCATGATGTATGTATAACTGTCGGTATAGTTACAACACAACTTACAAAACGGCTTGCCAGTTCGATTTTTGGTTGTACAATTATTATTTGAGACCTTATTTGAGTCTAAGACGTGAAGTGAGTTACTTCTGTCTGTTTTACTTGCAAATGCAACTGTAGACTGTAGATGCTATGCCGCTGCTGAGTATAGTGATGGACATAAGAGAACGACGAGCAAAGGAATGCAGCAATGTGAGTCTTATTTTATGGATTTCGCGATCAATTCAAATTATGCTCTGGAAAAATCGCCAAAAATTTCTAAATTCCAACTAAATGCCAAAAAATTTCTAAATTTTCATCAAAAATTTCCCAGAATTCCAAATAAATTATTTTCTCACCAACTTGAAATTTAAAATATCTCCCATTTAAATAACAGAAACATCAGATCAGATTTACAGAAACCAGTGTCAAAATTATTGGAATATGTTCAAAAAAATGCGCGCGCTTTGGATATCTATAGACCTAAGCCTAAGATACATAAAATTATAAATAATAAACATTTTTGAGTTATACCACGTTGCCTCAAAAATGATACAGATTGAAAAAAAACCACTGCCGTTTTTTTGCCGTATAGGGGTCATGGCAAAATTATAAAATTTTAGTTGCAACATGCAATTTTGACCAAACTAAGACAACATATTCAATCACATTTTTGGCGTTTTTTGTATACATATATTTAACAGGATGAATAAAAATGTTCATTGTTGAAGCCTGAACCAAAACAATAAAAGGAATGTATATTTTAAAAGGCAATTTTTTCACTAATTTGTTTATAAAACAAGGTTCCGATCAACAAAATTTGTCAAAATCTGGGATTTATATTTGTTTCGGTATTACAAACATATTCCATATACTGAACCAGTATAAATTTTTTCCAAAGTGTCTCCTAAATTGTAACGAAGCTTAAATTCTGAAATATCATTTTATTCTAGATCAGGCAATAAATACGGATGTTACATGTAATCTCAGTTTGAACAGTTCATTATTTCAATAGATATGAATGAATTCCGAATGTGTATTCCGTGATTTCCACTTTTCTAAATCTCCGTAATTTCGAATAAGTGTAATTATTCAAATAGATGAATCAAATTCATGCCCGTTCAAAATTGCATTTCATTCCGATAAAAAAACAGGGGTCTGGCCAAGTTAACGCATCAAACTTTGTGCAACCTTATGTATAAAAAGGGCGAACAACCAAAAAATTCCGATAACACTTGCTTACTCCGCCGAGAGGAACTGGTGAGATATCATGTGCGCGAATTTTCGATCTAAAAAGTAGCGTCACTTTTAAGCATTGTTCGGGGCATAAGTAAAAAAACCCTTGGCACAAAATAAGGAATTGGTGGAGCAGACCTGTCCAGAACCTCGGGAAACATATAAAAGCCGTGACAGACAACAGATGGCTCTCTCTTGTGTTTTTGAATTTCAATCAGGATCAGTGCTCTCTTTGTGATTATAAATCAGTACCGTTGAAGGGAAATTAAGACAAGAATCGAAGTAAATTAGAAATCCGAGTTTAAGTCAAAATTAAAACTGTGAATTAACAATAGTTTTCCGTTTAAGTGAATTGTTTACAAAAGGTAATTGATAGCAAATAGTTATATTTTTGGGCATTACGATATATTGATTTCCGTAATTATTGTAATTGTTGAACGTTTGTACGATACCTGAGTTCCGTAGCATTCAGTAATTTAAATTATTATATCTGAGTTTATCCCGTCATAGGTCGGACCGCGCACGATTTGAATTTACACGTGAATTGGAATATTCAAGTAATTGTATGGTGTGTACAGAGTGCGCATGTTTGAACGACAGGGGCGGCTTTGGTATATTTGTGCACGCTGTGACGTACCGGAAGTATAAGTATATCACAGACAACCAAACCACCAACGGCTTGTACACACTGTGATGTACCGGAAGTATAAGCTGGGGGTGGTTGTGTGATTGAGAATCGTAATAATTCCCTTAATACTATGAAAAGTCCTCGGCCGTGGATATAGGGGTTATTGCAGATACGACAATTAGTGTTTGTGCACACTGTGATGTACCGGAAGTATAAGCCCTAATTGTTTAGGTTCAGGATCTGCCAAGTGTATGAAATCTAACACTGTCATACAATTACCGGGAACGCCGTTGATAGCTAATGCCAGGGTGGGAGCTATGATAGAATAAACTCAATTAGAGTAATTAACCGAAAATACCGTAAAGTTTGATATCGTACAATCGGAAAACTAGTGCAAAACAATATTTTCCAAACCAACCGAATTTATAACCGAATATATCGTAGTGTGATTTGAACATTTCATTTATTAGTGTTGCTATCTAAAATTTACCGAATACCGCTCATTACGCTAGGACCTGTTTGATTCGTACTTTTCCGCAGATTGATCATTCTCAATCATTTGTCAACCGATTCCGTATCGCTGAATTGAATTTAAATACCAAACACATCGTAAAGTAGATATGATTAAAGAGTTTTCATTTACCGTTTGAGCTTCATTACATTTTGAAATCTTTGTAAATAATACCGTTCAATTGCATTTATATTGATTATTCTGAAAGTGTACTTGTTATATTTATTATATATTTTAATATTTGGAATTCCCCGCTTTATTAAATAATTTCTGCTCCATCTTCAAACGAGCAAGTTTTAACCAGGTATCGATTGTAATTAAAGCCTACAATTTTGGTACTGTTTTCTGCCCATTGGACTCTGGTTATACTTCACTGTAGCTACCCTAGGGACAAGGCTATCTATAGATAGCAGAGTGACAAGCCTTGTGGTGAAGACCCTAGCAGAAGTCTTCAAAAAGGAGTTGACCTTTAGAAAATCTGGCGCTCGAGGATTTGAAGCTTATCGAAATAAGCAGTTTACCGAAAAGTCGCAAGGAACACGTTATACACTAAAGCTACATTGTTGCTTGGTCCTGGATGCTTACCTTTTGTAGAAGGTGATCTATGGATACTTCAAATCCTCTTTGATCAGTTTTTGTCACTATCCTAATGGAACAGATTATCATGGGTTGTTGTATAATGAAACATCACACAGTATTCAGAAAAATATGTACACCATGAATTAACACACTCATTCAGAGTGTTAAAGCTTAGATGACTTGAGTTAGCCTTGGTTATCTAAATGAAGGTACGTAGGCGCAGTAACATGACACTTTCGTAAGAAGTAGTACCTCAATGTTTTAATACATTACTAGATTTTATTTCATTTCATGGTTATAGCTCCTTCAAAGTTAAGTCTTGCCAAAATTAGTAGACGACGAGTATGCCCTGAATATATGTTAGTACAGAAGTGAAATTTGCGAATTGCCAGGATTGTTAATCCGGTTCATTGTATTACTGTCTCATCATTTTCGAATTCAAATTCTTTACATACATTGTAGCTCAGTTTTTGATGGATATACTCAATATCGGATTTTTTATTCAGGTGCAACCAGTTTTGAGAGTGCCATGTAGTTAGAATGGACTGATCAACGTCGAACGGATAATACGCTGATGGAGTGGTTCCACACATTATGGCTCATTTGAAACGACAGAAACTCACCATTTATCGAGATGCCGTTCCATCTGTTCACGGTCAACCCAATGTGTTGTTGAATGGTAAAGGGAAATTAAGTACTCACCAAAGAAACCTCAGCCTAGACTTCAGGTAAGTTCTCAATTTTTAGATACTCCTCTGATATTCTTCAATCAGGTGTTCTTCATTTAAATGGAACTTCATCCTCCATTATTTACCAGCCAATTATAAGTAGTATTTTTACTTTTTACTGAATTGTCAGTTCTATTGTCATTTTTGTCTAACATAGAAAATCAAAGCTTTCAGGAAACTACAATTTAAATCTGACCCGTTTTTTGTCGGAATTATATTGAACATAGCCCCATATCAGGGAAGTGTTAAAAAAGCACCAATATTTTGTTATTCTGATTTTGACATTCTCAAGCTATTTTTAGTCGATGTAAGGCAACGAATCTTTAGTTATCCATCGGATTTTCGTGGTCTGCCAACGACGATAGTTTTCCGACAGAAAGATCTAAATAAACATATTGCTTGAAATTTTTAACCACATTATATAATGCACGGTGTTTTGTAGCAGCTTGGGCCAAAATATTGCAATTGAGCCTGAAAGTTGTTGATCAAACCTTGATAGTAATTAAAAAGTTGAAATATTTATTCAGTATTTTTCAAAAGGTCTTGACCTTGACAGTATAGCCCATAGTCAAAGTATACTATGGTATAGACTGATAATTTTTAAGCAAAAAAACGTGTTAAATGTTTCTACCTAACCGTTTTTAAGATATTTACATTTTGAACTTATCATGCAAACTCATAATCAGGGAACGAGAATCTCCCATAAGTAGATTTTTTCTTTTTTATAGCAGTCAGGCATTCCGAATTCGTGATCATAAGTCTGGTTGATAGTTTTTAATTGGTTTCTATCCACATGATTAATAAAAATGAATCGATCAGTAACTTCCCTCACTTTTGTTAGTAAAATAGTTTCCGGACACTTCTGCGGGGTAAATGTATGTAAGAAGAGAAAGAATATTAAAATTATTTAGAAACCGCGAATGAAAGACGTTAAATTATACTTTATGTTACATTGAAATTTTATGCAAATAGTCTTCACAATGTATTTTACCGCCATATTTTATACTGACAGGTTGACTTTCTGACTTATTCACAATATAATATAACCTTGTTTTATACTGCCACCTGTTGTTTTTGAACTATCAAAATTTGCCACAGAGTAAACGCCTAAAATAGACTGCGACTTCTCATCGATGACGTCACTTGAATCTTAAAATGAGAATTTCTGTAGGTTAAATATATGCGTGTGGTATATATTTATCACCACAAAAACACGGTTGTTCATGGTTCAATAGAACTCAATAATTCCATTTGAAAAACTGAAGACGGATGTCGAAATACCATTTGAAACGAGGCAAACGCGCCCAAAAACAATACAGTATAGTCAGCACTTCCAAGCGATCTGCGAAATTTCAAATTCATACGAACAATGGGAACGGCTCAAAACGGATATATCCGAGAAAATCCGGATTACAATGCCTCCCTTACACCATACACTACGTATAGTAAGGGAAGTAATAATAACCGATCAAAGCCCCCCGTTTTTTCTCAGTTGAAGCATGAGTTTGCATTGCAAATCTAAAATGTAAATATCCTGAAAACTGTTAGAGTTGGAAAAATTTTGCAGGTATACATTTTTGATTAAAAATCAGCAAGTAAAGAGAATATTAGGAAGAATAAAATGTTTAACGAAAAAACAAATAATAATATTTGGAAATCTGAATACGTATGTCGGTAGGTAAATTGCCATCATTAGTGGATCATAGATTTCTAAATATTGATGTGTATGGGAACAACCTATTTGGTGGCGATATGTAGTTGTAAATAGATGAGTAGATATAATTATTATTTAAACAAAGAAATAGATCTGTTTGTAACAGAATAAAATAAATGCTGCTTTCTCAGATAGAGCCTCCTGTATACTCTTTTAGTATCCGGATGGATTCCACGTTACAGGAGTATTTTTGTACCCGGTTGTTTCGCTAATCATTACAGGTGATATTCCCAGCACAGCCCAGAACGGGATCTTATCTGACTTGAGGATGTCATCGAGCTAGATGATTGCTCCTATAAAACGGATTCCATCCAGAAATCAACATTATTCAATAATGAACTAATAAGAAAATTAAATAAAATGTATATCAAATAGCATTCTCAATTAGAATGTGGGTATTTTGCAACCCCGTGAAAGTTACGTGCAAATTACTTGTATTAGTTCCTATGCCGAATGTAATGTTTAGCCTCGTGTTTAGCAGAGTCAAAAGCTCGAAAATTGATAGGGTTGATTCAAATTAACATAAAAGTTGAATTTATTTGTTGGTACTGATATTTTCTTATTAATACCCAAACATAATATTTATGTACACCCGTGATAATTTATTATTATTATTCATTTTGCGTGAGTTAAGGAGTTTCTTACCGCACGTGTTTTTCTTATATCAATGCTATTCAATCAATCAAATTAGATCAATAAAAAGAGCAATTTCTACCCAATGTTTAAAACCGCCATCTCAACTATTAGTTTCAATATTCTGGTTCCTAAGAAACCGTCACAAATTTAAAATTATTGTAACCGTTTAGTTTCACTTAATGGAAATTTCAAATGAGCAGAAACAGCTAAAGGGGTGGAATGACCTAAAATTATACTACATGTCATGTGAAAGTTTATTTGAATCATAGACCTATTATCCTAAGGAGACGAAACATCTCATTCATAAAACTTCATTTGACTTGTCGCAATGATTACATGAAGTATGACAAAGAAAACCAACGGACCTCTTTGTTGTCGAGTCATTATTACTCCTTATTGGCAACGCTGTAACCATGATTGAAATCTTGGTACCACTTGTAAGACAACACTGCTTCGAAATAGCTACGAGAAATACGGAAGCTGTCAAATTGCGTAGTACAGAACCAAATCCCCATTCATAAAAGGTGCGCGGCGTTGTCGCCTTCTCAACAAATGATGCAATGGAATGTAATAGTTCTATATTTAAAAATTTAAATATTCTATAATTCGATTGTATATTCCAGGTTACCATAAATTATTGAATATTTTTCAGAGAAAACGATATTTCAACAGTATTGCTTCTAATATAACCAATAAATAATGCTATGGAGGTTTTTATAATAATTTCAAATCTGAATCCGGCACACAGAACCACTAATCCGGCAACAGCACATTCCATACGGCCATACTTATAATATACAGCGGTCTGAGTGGCCCGAAATTCCTGCAATTTTTTCTGATCGTGTTTAAATGTAAACAATTCTGTTTTCTTAGGATAATACGTCTATGATTTGAATAGACATGGGGATATCTATGTTGTGTAGTGATCCGTCACGTACACTGTGCGGCTTTTAGTAAACGTTTCTGCTACTGGGTCGTTAGGATGTGTCAATGCTACAGCAGTTCCTCTAACTCTGTGGCTGTCAGGATTACGGATGGCTTCAAGTTAGGAAATCTCTCTCTTATATTTGGTAAGCTCCAAGGTGTCGTGTCCTAGAGTTGTGTGAGGTAGTGCATTCTGTGAGGATGTGGATAGAAGTTACATCCTTCTCTTCGCACAGCCTGCACTACTAATCCGAGCTTCTTAAGGTGTCATTTCAACCAGCAGAGCCCTATTAGGATTCCCGTTAGTATTCTGTATTTCTTAGGTTGATGCATTCACTATATCTCTTCTGGTTATAGTTTCCGAGAAGTACCTTCGCCAGTCTAAGTCCTTGTAGTTCTATCCAGTCGTGGGATCTTTTATTGTCTATTTATTTCTTGAGTTCTTCCAGTATTGTGCTGACGCTAATTCCACAGAAGGTTCAGGTCCCAGAAATGGTGTTTCGGCCCCTTTTATTTGCGAGTTCTGTTGATTTTTGTTCATCTCCATTCCGGTGTAACCCGGGATCCAAAGAAGGGTAAACGAATTATTCTTGCTTAGACTGTTTAGTCTCTCTAGGAATTTCAGGACCACCTTGGAGCAGATTACGTGGGAGCTCCGCTCGTCGACTGCTCGACTATTCGAGATGTTGATTATTTGTTGTTTACTGAAGTTTTTTTTTTATATTGAACTGGACACATTTTTGTGTAGCGTGTATTTCCGATTGGAAAATCTCGGGGATTTGCCCAAGCTTTCATAGTATGCCAATTCCTCCTGTTGTTCTAGAGCCATTAGTCGTAACATTTAATGCCTTTTCTACTGAGTCTTGGGATGGTGTTTTTATCTCATTATCTTTAGCGACTCAGCTCCGTGTTCAATTCTTTCACGAAGCTGTACCTTTTTAACATCATATCTTGTGGCATGTCCCAGGTTTGTTGATTTACAGGGAGGGGTCCGTTTTTACGTTTGGTCATTCTATATGTTGTCCTTATCGCTATACTGTCCACTATCATATAGATGGGTGTGAGTTTCAAACACGTTCTCATTGCTCCTGTTATACATACATAGGTGCAAGTCTTTGGATTTTCGATAGATTTATTCTTGAACTAGCCCGATTAGTTCTGCTACCCCATACCACTGCTGTATATGTGATAATCGGTCACAAGTGTACACGGTGGGAAAATGTCGATGTTTGTATAGGGTAACTCGGTAACTAAAGGAGATACAAAAAAAAATTGATTTTCGATCTCTTTTTGAGAAAAATTCGACGGTAGAATGAGGAAAGTAGCCAACCTAGGGTGTCACGTGATCGGGTATGCCGACGACCTACCCATAATCGGCAGAGGAATGTTTCCGAACACAATCAGCCCTGACTGCACTGAATAAATGGTACAGTGATGAAGGGTTGAAAATTAACCCTAAGAAAACAGACATTGTAGTTCTCACTAGGAAAAAGAAAACAGTACTCACCAGAGAACTGACCATAGCAGGTCAGGTGGTTGAAATCAGCAACCAAGCTAAATACCTAGGAGTTACCTTAGACAAGAAACTTCTATGGAAACCACAACTAGATCAACAGTGCCGTAAATTTACTGCAGCTTTCTGGTTATGCAGAAGGGCTATTGGCCACAATTGGAGCCTCACCCCAAACACCATAATGTGGATCTTCGAAGCCATCCTTAAACCGAGGTTGACATATGCCTCGGTGATATGGTGGAAAAGAACAGAGCGCAGGACAACCAAATCAATCCTGGAGCTTCTGAGAAAGCTCATCCTAGGTGCTGCCACGGGAGCTACGAAAAGACCTCCCACGGTCGCACTTGGAGCGCTAATGAAGGTGGAACCATTCCACTTGACTATGAAAGGTGCGGTAACAAAAGCTGCCAACAGACTTATGTCAAAAGGACTGTGGAAGGCAAACGGTAGCCACACCTCACTACCAATCAGTGGTGAAATATGTTGTAGTATTGCAGTAGTAAAATTCTTTTTGATACTTAATTGTATTTGATTTAACTTATTGAAATGTTCTGCTTGATTATAAATTTTAATGTTGAAATTACAGATTGTTAGAGTAATGTCATTAGTACTAGATAGGAATATTCTTTTTTATGTTACCAAGTAAACTTTCTCCAACTACTTGATGTAAAAAAACAATGTATTATGAATAAAACCATAAACATACACAATAGAAACAGATACATGTTTGGAACAAAGTTAGTGCCGTTAACCACCACAAAACATACCCCATCTACTCAATGAGAACGGATGGGGATGACACCACGATACACCTTTGATAAGAAGTATCGTATAAGCATACCCTCTAGCTAAGATTGGTTAAACAATAATCAATCAGCCCTGCCAACCAATGGTGAAATCTGGTTCACTGACGGAGCCAGAAATCATGGACAGGCGGGAGCAAGGATATACCGTAAGCGCCTAGATAAAAGTCTTTATATCCCTGGGGAAACATGTCACCATTCTCCCAGCGGAGTGGAAATAACGCGCTAACAGCAAGGCAGCCCTTGCTGCACAGGGTAGCATGGATTTAGTGTAATTTATTCGACAACATTTGTTCGACGGAAATTTGTTCGACAACATTTGTTCGAACGGAAATTTGGCACCCTGGTAATTTGATCGAAAGGAAAGCTAATCGCCTCGCATTTATTCGAACATAAATTTGTTCGTCAAATTTTTTATATAAGTGAAACAAATAAACAGCTAGATACTAGAAAATACTTTTGATGTTTTTATGTAAGTAATTGTCAAAACAATACAAAATGATTTAATTTCCGGTACATAATTCCTAATATATACCTAATATTAACAGTCTACTAAATAATATTGAATAAAAAAAAATTAAAATCGGTAATAGCAAAATATACACATAGTAACATAAAGTATTACTAATTTTATTTCAACTATTAGTAGCTAATATTGTGCGCCACGCCACGTAAATAATCGGCTACGACAACATTAGGTTCAAAAGTACTCACAACACGCCCCAGTCAGCGCAGTCTTTAAATTTTTTACTTCCAGCAGGATGTTCCTGTCCACTGATATATTGCTCTAGGCGAAGCTCGTTCAAGTCATTTAAGGAATTTTTATGTCCGAATTTCCGCGAGGTCTAATTTTGGTCTATTCTTATGTATTTTGATACGCTGAACACGATGGTGTAGATTAAATTTGGATTAACCCTGTGCTCGAAAAACTATGGCCATTTTTTGGACCCGAAAATGGCCATTTTTCGAATTTTTGAGTTTTGAGACAAAACTATCGGCTTTATGAAAAAACCTTCAATCAAATTACAGAGAAATACTTTGGCTATTTGAGTTTGGAACACGTACGGAGATTCGTTCACAATTCCAAGTTATAGCGAATAACATCATAAAAATTTAGCGCGGAATTTCATGTAGCGGCAATAAGCGAGGGCCGGTACAATAGATTCCGCGCGCGAAATTATAGTTTATAAATATTTGAACATGCACCTGAATGCTTATAATAGTTTTGTGTGAATGTGTGAGTGTGTGTGGACGTGTGAACGTGTATATGTGACCGTGACATGATGTTTTTATAGGGTGTTACATAACAAATTTCAATATTAAACAAAATTTTAACATTTATATTTTCTTTTACATTTCATATTTATTGAAAAATTATCTATTTGTCTGATTATTTACAAATAACCTACGTTTTATATTTTTTCTATTATTCATAACATATAATATTATAATATAATTTAATCTAATAACTATCATAACATAATATTGCTTATCGGGAAAAATAAAATGGCAATAAATGCAAGTGTACAGATTCACATCATAGATACGTCTAATACCCATTATTTTATACAATAAACACATTTACTTTTTTCTCAATCTCTTTTTACCTCGAATTTATGTAATTTCGCTATCAGTCGTACAGTCTGAAGTGCACGACGTATCGATGACGTTATCTTCGTTATCACTGTCATAATATATTGTTGAAGATGTGATATGATCATTATTGATATACGGATCATCGTGATCCGCTTCTGAGTTTGATAGTATTTGATCGTTGCAAGTGTCATTGTTAACATCATCGGTATCGTCATCATCTTCATCATCGTGTTCATTTTCATTAATACACTTATCAAAATCATCATCATCTAATATACTGATTTCTGACTCGGGGCAATTAGAACAGTCTTTACCTTCACAATGCTTACATAATGAGCTACAAGGTATTCCTAATTTTTTGCACGAATATTTACCAGTACAATTTTTTTTACGACCACAAGAGATTATTTTGATCATCGGGACGTGCATTTTTTACTGTTTGTATAGGAGTAATTCCATTCGAACTATTTCTCCAACCTCATTTCGTTGGATCAATGGTTTCATTGATGCATTGTGACGGTAAAGGCTGTTCTAATTGCCCCGAGCCAGAAATCAGTATATTAGATAATCATGATTTTGATAAGTGGTTGAAAATGAACACATCTATGACGATACCGATGATCAACGACAATTGCAACGATCAAATTTTATCAACCTCATATGATGAAGCGTATATCACGACGATCCGTATATCAATTTATCAATAATAATCATATTACATCATTAGCAATATACGCTGGCAGTGATAACAAAAACTTAGGGTATTTGTGAATAATCAGACATATAGATAATTTTTGAATAAATATGAAATGTAAAAAACAAAAAAAAAATATGAATGTGAAAAAAACAAAATAATTTTTTATTCTAATTTTTTTGTTTAAATGTTGAAATTTGTCATGTAACACCCTATAAAAACATCATGTCACGGTCACATATACACGTTCACACGTCTACATACACTCACACATTCATAAAAAACGATTATACCTTTAGGTACATTTTAAAATATTTAAAAAACGATTATTTCGCGCGCGAAATCTATTGTACCGACCCTGGCTTATTGCCGCTACATGAAATTTCGCGCTAAATTTTTATGATGAAATTCTTTATAACTTGGAATTGTGAACGAATCTTCGTACGCTGTTCCAAACTCAAATAACCGAAGTATTTCTCTGTAATGTGATTCAAGGTTTTTGTGTATAGGCCCAAAATTGGGCCCTTTAGAGGCCCAAACACATTTATTAGGATAGCTTCATTACTATTTGACCCAAATCAATCTGCTTAGACTTAAAATACTCGCTATCAAAACCTCTAATAGAACCTAGAATTTGGGTTCCGTAAAAGATTTCTAACCTCAAAAAGTTTGGATTTTTCGTTGGTCCAAAATTTTCAAAATGGCGCTGAAGTTATGTCTTCGGAGCAAAATGCTTGAATTTTGAATATTATTGCAGAATGATGAACTCTTTCGAATAATTTTGGTTTTAGATTGATAACATTAGTATTCCGTCTGAAATTCGCAAAATACGGATTTTTCAAAATGGCCGATTGTGACTCCAAAAAATGAGATAGGTCAAAATACTAAAAATCAAATAAAAGAAGAATGAAAACACTATCTTTTCACCAAAACAGAATATGAAAAATTGAAAACTCTTTGCATATACTCAATTTTTCAATGTGCCAAAAAACACATTAAATGGGCCCTATATTGGGCCCACAACCTCGAATCGCCTTGAGACTGAATCCAAAAGTTGCGTATTAGTTTTTTCAACAACTTTTGTTCGAAACATTTTTTCATAAAACTCATAGTTTTGTCTCAAAACGTAAAAAATCGAAAATTGGCCATTTTCGGGTCCAAAAAATGGCCATAGTTTTTCGAGCACAAGGTTAATCCAAATTTAATTTACACCATCGTGTTCAGCGTGTCAAAATACATAAGAATAGACCAAAATTAGACCTCGCGGAAATTCGGACAACAATCGTCGGCTTTTATCCTTAAATGCCTGGACTATAATGAATTTCCATATATTTGGATGCTCAGCTGAAATTTGATTTTGAAAGCCTCGATGCCAACCTTCGATAGCATTATTGGTTTTCGCCATGTTGAACGTTATCATAATAGTTCCACATGTGATGGGAAAAACGTGGCGGACGGCGGCGGTGGCATCGATCTGGCCGACCGATCCAAGTGAGGGGGTAAAATGTTTAGATCACAAAGTGCATCAAAATAATCCTCCTAATGTGGCCTAGGAACAAATGCTAATGCAGATAGCATTCTAAGTTTTAAGGCAAAGTCTGGATCAGTGTCGTATTCTCTCGTAAGACCATTTGATGTTTCTATAAATACATTGGCAGAAGTTGAAAAAGCATCCACGACGCACTGCTTCGGGAAATTCAACGTTTATCGCATTTACCATTGCATGTTCGAAAGTTCCAAGTTTTTTATTGTTATTAAAAGTTGAATGTAACATGTTCACTTTTGCTGGGAAGTAACGCTTAAACTAATGGCAGAGCAATGTGTCCACGTAAGCCATGTATAGTGTAGAGTTGCTCAAATAGTGGTGGAACGGTTTTGAAGGTACCATCTGCGTACCAGTGATCCGATCTTGCTAGGAGCTGGAGATTTCTTCTGGTGGAAAATATTATCATTCTGTCTTCTACAGGCCCAGAATCGAACAATAAAAACAGTTCACCGTTTTCAGTAGTGGTATAGTTATCTGGGAACACAATATTTCTTCTGTGACTTGGAATGACTGGACCATCATTGTGCTTGGTTCTAATATTTCTTATTGTCCTTTTCATTCAATCTACTGAAGACAATTTTGCACTTAAGGCTTGACTAATTTTCATCGATGCACTGGACAAAATATAATGGGGTGCATCGCGAGAATTTATAGCATCTTCTCTCATTTTATTTGCTTCAATCTGTGCACCATCACCGGCATGATTATGTTGTTGTATCTGCTTACTCACTTCATTATTTATGGTAGGCAAACGACATTTACAAAACGTCTTCTTGAAATTTTCGCACTTCTAGTAAATTTTATTTTGGCACTGTTTATCTTTTACACACAAGTAACCGTCTACACATAGTTTTGGTTTGCCTTTAGAACTATTCACAAATTCTAACGCCATTTCAATGCAAAGACGCAAACACAACTGATGGAATATCAGGAATAAAGACAACTGAATCGTTATTATATCTACCTGCCAAATATCGATAAGTACCTGGAAATTATTCCTATAAATTAGGGGTACAATGACCGCATAACAATATTAATTTGTTCCATTGCAGCTTTTTTTGAAATGAAATTCTCAAACTTTCGACGAAATGTAGGTCGAACAAATTTCCATTCGAACAAACTTCCGCTCATACAAAGATTTTACGAAGAAATGCTGTCGAACAAATTTCAGTCGGACAAATGTTGTCGAACAAATTTCCGCACACCGGGTAGCATGAGAATAACATCGAAGCTGGGTGTGGGAGTGCATCAACACGCTAAACAACCTTGGCGGAGACGAAAGGAAGTTCACCCAATTCTGGGTCCCCGGTCACTCTGGAATAAGGAGAAACGAAATAGCCGATAAGCTTGTAAAACTGGGGACTATAGAACGCCTAATAAGCCCCGAACCAGCGGGGGAATCTCTAAGAGTAATATCAAAGAGACAATCCACTGCTGGTCAGAACACAATACTCGAAAGAGTAGAAACTAGTGAACGGTTGCACGTTCATGTTAATGTGCAGTTAGTCGAAAGCACTGATTGAACTGCACAATAACTACAACTATCAAAAGATGTCTGTTCGCATTAAAATTTGTTACATACGTTTAGCAGCATCGATAGGCAACACACACAACCTTGACATTGCGTGTTTGAACACCTTGTTGGCTACCTTTATAGTCACAACCCGAATAACACCATCAGGACCGGGATGCAAAGTTTGAACTCGTCCAAGCTGCCATTTTAATGGGGGCAGGTTGTCTTCCTTGATTAACACCAGTACACCAGTACTAAGTAGAGTACCTGAGTTTCTTTTACACTTCATTCTGGTTTGTAATTCGGACCCGTATTCTTTACTCCAACGAGTCCAAAAATGCTGGGTTAGTTGTTGAATTCGTTGAAATTTGGAGAGACGACCTTCTTTAATGTCCATCACATTGGGATCCGGAATTGCTGATAGTAGATACAGTCCGCTACCTTTGGACCAGGAAGTGTGACGTCACTTCCGGTCTGTGCTCCGATTATCAGGTCTCCACTTCCGGTCTGCGCTGGCGATGTATGTTATCGGGTAGATAACGTTATCGGCTAGATAGCGTTATCAGTTCTGGCATCCAGTGTGTGTAATTAGTGTTATCGGGTAGATAACGTTATCGGGTAGATAGCGTTATCAGTGATTGTGAGTCACTCATGCTGGCGATGTGTGTAATTAGTGTTATCGGGTAGATAACGTTATCGGCTAGATAGCGTGATTGCGAGTTTGGTCTACGTATAAATAGAAATGCTTAGTTTGAAATATTAATCTTATCAATGAGGTCATCAACAAGTCGTAACTTGTGTGTGGTAGATAATAGAGCCATTGTATTCAATTTTAAACGGAAACAGATAACACTTTGTTTTGCAACCAACTGATTGGTTGATATTTTATCTACGAGAAATGCTTAGTTTGAAATATTAATCTTTTCAACAACAAAATGAAAACGTAAACTGTTTCTTGTGCTGATATTGATAACTCAGCAAATTATCGTGGGAATGTGTCACGTAGGCTGCTGACGATTGGCATTCGGTGTTTGTAATTATTGTTTGAATGTATATACAGGGGGTTTGTAAAGAGTATGTTATGTTGTATATACAGGTTGTTTGTAAGAAAGGTACTAGACACGTGGTGTCATGGCAGCTATCACGTGAGGTGGTCAACGAGGTATTATGGCGGTTGTGAATCGATCATAACGTCTACGACGTGTACATCAAATGAAAAAAAATGGTATTCTTTGGTGAGAAAGATTGAAAGGGATCCGAACCCACGTCATTTTTATCTGAAAATGTTCATGATTTTATTATTTTACATGTATACTTACCAGTTCGATCGACCTCTTATCTCTCACCCGCAAGAATACCATTTAGTTTTGATTGTATATTTTAGGTTGAAAAAGTCAATAGCGCAGAGGGTGTGTGTGACTGCTTCAACTAAATCGAACTCAGTTCGTGATAATGTCTCCTCGATTATACAACAGTTTTATTCATAGTGTGCTTACCACCGTGTACGATGCGAAGAAATTCGTAATAAGCGCATGTCCGCCGAATATGATGGAAATCCTCGAAGAATTACAATTACCATCCAAAAATTGGATAATCGCTGGAGAATTCATAACTTTCCTGGTGGGGGCCTCGACCGATTGGGCGTATGCTGATATTTTCTATTTCGGAGGAGATTTCGATCCACCTCCAGAAGATTGGAAGATATTCGATATGAATATAGAAGGTCAGTTCAAATATAAACATAGAAGAATGGGAAAAATCATATTGCATCAAATTTCGGGTATCGTTCCGAAACCAGGATCGTATATACTTGATTGTTTTAGAGTGCTACATGATATTGATGATGATTTTTATCGGATCGCACTTCTACCGTACCGATGTGAGATAATGGACATGCGCAGCATCCGAAGAGATACTTCAAATTCTTACACCTTTAAGATGTTTCCACTGTTTTCTGAGATAGGAGGGGAGGTCGACTATAGAATAAGTCCATCATCACTACAAATTTTGTGCTTCGACGTACTCTTTCGAAATTTCGATAACATCAAAGAATTATGTTAATGATCTGCGCATGTGCAACTAGATATTTGGATAGTTTATCATTCTAGTTTGAAATGTCGTCTATAGTGGTTGATATTCAAAGTTTCCCGATTTCTGCAAACGTATATAAAATCAAGGAACTCTCTTTGTTGGACTGTGATAAAAGGTTGGAGAAATATTTTCTATTCAAACCTCCAAAATCGATGGATCAACTATCTGAGAGGCAAATGAAGAAAATATTTCATTGTGAAAAATATCATGGGATTCCATGGAACTCTGGCTATCAGGAATATGATGAATTGTATGAAATTTTGAAGGGAAATATCGATCCGGATGCTACTGTTTATGTATGTGGGAAGATAAAAGCTAAGTTTCTACGGGGAGCGTTCCAAGAATTGGGGTTAGATCGAGTAGAAGTGGTGAATTTGAAAGGTAAATGTCCAAAATTAGAGCGAGGAAATTGTGAATTCATCTGTTTACATCACCCCAATAGTGTGAATCCTATGTGTTCTAGTGCGAATAGTTGGAAGTTATTCGAATTTCTTACGAAGGAAGATGTTATGTGGCTCTTAAAATAATAATATAGATATCTGGTAAATCTACAAATATATCATTATGGATATATCTTTTGAAGAATACACACGCAGACTTTGCGAATTCGTGGAAAAAGTTCATAAACTAAGAAGAGACTTGAATTTTTACGCAGATAAAATTGAAGTTATAAGACTGCTGAACAAATTAAGTGTAAACAGTGAGGATGATGGGAGTGGGGGTGTTAAAAACAAATTTTGTGATTCTAACCACAATTCTGAATGGTATTCTATACGCGAACGTTCCCCAACACGTTGAACGCATCTATATTTGTCTGAAGGATGTCGGCAGCGGTGGTGGACAGTGTAACCGTACCGAATGGATTCCGATGAATTTTCAAAAAATCAATGATAAACAATTGGAGGTATTCACATTCGACATCCCACAAGACAATCGTACAACCATACATTATAAACTTAAACTCTTATTCTTCGATCGAAGTGAGGGGGATATGGCTGAATGGCAAATGATCCGACAATCACCATGTTTACCACATCTCGTACAAAAGACATCATCTGAAATAGAAGAAGAAATCCCCAAAATTTTCGCAATTTTGTATGTTATTTTATCTTCTTTATCAGTGTTATTATTGAAAATGTTTGTTAAAAATGTGAAGAAAGCTATTTACCATTTAAATAAATAATAATTATTATATAAAGGATGTGTTTTATTGAAACAAACAAAAGATTGATAATAATATTTATTTCAGAATAAAATACATATCATTTAGGTAGTATTTTATTCAGAAACCACTGCTGTAATTTATCCACATGATGAACTGCACACATGTATTTTCCACCGTCATTACGATGATTCAGACAGGTCAAATTGTTTGTTCGCTCGAATTTCCCCGTTTCACATTGAGTACCATCGAATCTATGAACATCTACGATGTGTGGGTAAACATCCAATTCTATACACTTCCTTCTCAAAAATTCGGCTTTTTGCTGTCCTCGGACATTAATATAGTCGACTGCACACAAGAGAATCGATTTAAGAATATTATTCATTTCTTCATAATCCACATTCCCAGATACATAATCGAGTCCATGATGAGACTTTTGTAAATACCACACGGATTTTCGCTCCTTTGCATTTAGCGATGAATAAGATGTGTGCGGTTTGAATAAGGAATAATGACGTTTGAATCCAATTTGTATACACATTTCTTTTGGATGGAAGGCATCGTCAATGACGAACCCCTGAATGTCAACTAATGCGATTCTCATGATGATGCGATTCGCTTGAAGTTTCGATTTAGACTGACTGATGTTTAATTGAGACTCTTGACAATTTCGGTGAGGGGGTAGTATTCCATCAAGCAATCGTGAATGATGATGCAATATGCCTTGGTATTGGCTGGAAATCCTTTATCCGCTTCAATCTCCAATCGTATGTCGACTGTTGATGATTTTACCGCCTCCTCTTGTCTAGAACAATCGATTATGTAAAGCGCGCGTTTTTTGAATTTATCATAAGCCAATATGGGATGTTTTGTTGTGGAATTCGTGTAGCTAGGATAGAAATCGGTATAGTTTTGGTGGGCTAGAACGAAATCTTCCTTGGCAAAGTCCAAGTTCATCCGTTCGTTAGGCCAATACTCTCCGTTCAGCGATAAGCGGATACTTGATATATCCACATGATCGAATATTGTAGGATTAGCTTTCACATTGTTACGTTTATTGGTTTGGAAAAATACGATAACATACCGTGGTTTTTCGACGGACGCGCTAGTTTTCACAGCCCATATTTCTCTCTTCGCATCGACCGTTATGGCAGGCAACTCGTGCAGCTCCCACTTCCGGAAAGCGAATAGAATAGGAGAATCGCTTTTGATGGATCGCAATAGCTTCTCTCTGATTAGATCGTTGGGATAGATATATTTCACCTTCAATTCTATACTATCGATCAGAAATTTGACTGTGGTAGCCGCGTTCTCAATTATAACGCAATCGTTATCGTTTCGAGCACGTACCAATCGAATCGTTTGTCGTCCGAACGTGATTCGGGTGTAATCGTTGAAAATGTTGAAAATATGCTTGAGTGGGATGAGTAAACTGAACGACTTTGTTGCGTTCAATATAACACTTTCTTCCGGATAAGTCCAGCTGGCTATAGACATATGCGTCGAATCTGTGGGAGAATAACATGTGAATCCTCGCACCGCGCTAACTATTCCAGGGTCACGTACAGTTTCGATGTCTCTACCGCTCTCGCTGTAGGAACACGAGTCGAAAAGAAAAGGTCCATAATTAGGTACCAATATTACATTCCCCACTCCATTAACTTCGATTTTTCCTTTGATCGCCAACAGAGTATCTTTCATAGCAAAAAAAGCGTCTACTTGATTTATTCCAAACTCTATGATATCGCTGTTATTGAACGCCTTGACGAATGGTGTAATCGATCTGTACTCGGCTTTTCGAATCGATTCATCAAATTTCGGTTCCTGGTATATATCGAATATAGGTGAGATGATCGCTGTATGATGAACATCTCTGGCATCGCTACTGTTACGTGCATACTTCATTTGGGATAATGACATTCTTGTTTAAGACGAAACCCTAATGATTTCAAAATTACGATGTTGGCTCTGGTGAGTAGGTCACGCACTTTAGGTGTTTTGTTGAAGACTGATGATGATGTGGTGGGGGAACTGTTTTTATTGTTGTTGTTGTCCACAAACAACCCCATATTTTTTATACTTCTTGTAAATATAAATGTAGAATACTTTCTTCACCACGAAAGTTTATTGGTTTCAAATGCTGATCTAAAGCTAGTACGGTTATGTTGGTAATCTCTCCGATATCGGATACTGGTAGATAGAGAGGATTCTTCGGACGCTCCACAATCCTATAGCCGGGGTCGATGGTGATAGGAAAATCGTAGATCGTATGCGCAGGTCTATTTCGATAGAAGGCTCCCACTGTAATGTTCGACTCGAAACGTATGTTGGTGACTTTTATTATGTTGACAGATAAATCAGACACGTGCACCACACCCTTCTTCAATACCCCCCGCGAAAATCCTAATATTTTAGCAAGACTATCGTTTTTTTCAAACGAAATATCGTGATTTTTATGGAATATTTCACACTTTAACGTATTGTTATTCGGTTTCAGCGAGAATATATCTTCTTTAACCTTCAATTCTTTCCTGATAAATTCTTCGATATCGCTTATCTCATAGTTTCCAGCCGGAATTGTTATCGCTTCAAGAGTCTTCGCTTTTGTTTTATCTCCTTCTACGTAATAGTAGTATTTCTCGTTCTCTATATTGGGTATGGAATTGTATGAATTGAATCCCAACAATGCTAAATAATATTTTTTGTCTGGCCTCAGCACAATCGAATTCTGCGGTGTAAACGAGAATATATGGTTGGTGCTTGTTAACGTGAACAACTGAGACATGATACTGATAAAAATTTATTGAAACATCTCTATTTATATTTTAACATTAATAGATGGAATAAGTATGATCTCATAAAGTATGGATCGTCTTTGCAAACTTCTTCTATCAACACTTGCTTCTCGTGATGAGTTATTTCCTCGTTCTCCATGATGTGAGAAATCTGCTCAGATAAACATTGCGAACATAGTTTGCGTGGGGGTTGTGGACCATCGCAATCTTCATCGACATGTTCCTTACACTGCATATGACGGTAAAGGTAATCAAACATATGTTCCGGAACCTCATTCTGATTGAGAAACACCACATCCAAATGTTTCAGGATGTATTCCATCGGTAGAAACGTTAAATTCTTACGTGTAAGTTCGCTAGTAGGTTTATTGATAGCCTCGATCAAATTTCCATAAATAAAATCGATGATTCTCCTCAAACTACTCCCACTACTACTACTCTCATTTTCACATATGTATTGTATTACTGCAGAAGTGAAATCCATGGTGGTGTGTGGTTGTTAGTCTTCGAATAGTCGAGTGTGACTGAGAAATTTCAAACACAGCTGTCCACATATCACTTGATTATAGTTCTGATAGGTGTCGTTATTGTAGAAAATCCTAACGTTCTCGCCCAAATATCGAACGAGTTCCTTTGGTGGCTTCAAATTTCCAAAAGAATCAAAATATTCTACATCGTTATCGATTTTTCTAAACGCTACCCAATGCGTTCCATTGTTTTTAGTCAAGTCCAAATTTAGAATGATACATTCACGACGTCTAGGTTTGTGCGGTAGCGTATCTCGCATAAAGACACCTCGAAAATTTGGGATTTTCAGAATTCTAGCGAAACGTATCAAATCTCGATCGTACATTGGCCTATCATCGGGTAGCTTTATTGGAAGTTTTTTTGTTGCTTCTTCAAAAACAATCCATATCCTCCTTTAGCGTTGCGTTTCAAGTATAAACCTTTTCCCAGCGATTCCATAGCTTTGTTGTGACGTTGATCTTCTTCAAACTTTTTTTGGGCATTTTTAGCGTTAACCACCGTATTTGCGATAGCACTTGCACCTCCTGCAACCGATCCTAAGGCTCCTAGAGCTCCTAAGATGGGTAGTAATAGTGGGAGGAATCCTCCAGATTTTGGTAGTGGTATTACTCTTGGTACTCTGATACGCTTTTTACCTCCAGCTCGTTTAATCGCGATCCGTGCGGCTTTCAACGCGTTCATAGCGGATTTTCTCAATGAAGAAGATGGCTCCATTGACTTTGCGATGCTTCCAACGATATCTTTCCGGAAACAACATCGTCGTTGTCGCCTCCGTTTCTTGATACCCATACCCAGTTTTCGTTTAACCTTCATCCCACCGGTAACCAATAAACTAGAGAGTCTTTCACCTGCGCTAGCGTCTCTTGATTTAACTCGTTTCCAAGCAGCGTCCTCTAATATTTTATCGGCCTTATGACGTTCCTCCAGAGATTTGTTTTGTGAATAAGCTATATCGTGTTCGCGACAAGCGGAATCTAGAGGATTGATACCTTTATCACCGCGTGCAAGACGCTTTTCCAATTTAGTTCCAGGACCACAGAATTGATATGAAGGAATGTGTAATTCAAACGGGAGCTTGTTTATGAGTGTATTCAATAAACCTTCACCTTGATGAATCAACATTGTTAATGAGCATACGCTCTGATGATTTTTCCTTTTATACGTTATCATTAAGTAGAAATGGTTCACACAATGAAGACCGTTCAACAAGAACAGACACTCCCAATCGAGAATTTAGATTTAAAAGTTGGAACTAATCGCATTGGTAAACATGGTAAACTGTTACCAAACTCTTTTCGTGCTTTAATTTGTGGTCCGAGCGGATGCGGAAAAACAAACGTTATGTTATCGTTGTTATTCAATCCAAATGGTGTCAAGTTTGAAAACGTTTACGTATACTCGAAGTCATTATATCAAGATAAGTACATACTGTTGCAGGAGATTTTGGAACGAGTAAAAGGAGTTGGTTATTTCCCATATAAAGAAAATGAAGAAATTATAAGTCCGAACGATGCAAAACCAAATTCTATCTTCATTTTTGATGACATATCCTGTGAGACACAACAGAAAATTCGAGAATATTATTCGATGTGTAGACATAGAAACATTGACGCATCATATCTATGTCAGACATACTCCAAAATTCCTAAACAACTGATTCGCGATAATTCTAACCTGATCGTGTTATTTAAACAGGATGAAATAAATCTAAAACATGTGTTTGATGAGCACGTATCCCCAGACGTTACTTTCGATCGATTCAAAAAGATGTGTTCTATGTGTTGGATGGAGAAATTTGGAACATTGATAATTGCTAAAGATTTCGATTTGAACAATGGAAGATACCGCAAAGGTTTCGATGTATATATTAAAGTGTGAACGTGAAATCTTCAGCAAATACACAATGGACGCTGAACGGTTAGCACGTAAGCGAAAAATCGCTCAATTGGCACGATCTATACGCAAGAAATATCTCACATTGAAACTGGGTAAAACGGAAGAGGACGAGTCGATCAATAAATTATTTAAACCCATATCGGAACCACTTCGGGAAATAATCAAATCCAATAATACACCATTGATTAAACGTGAAATCAAGCAAGAAAAGGATGATTCGGATGAAGAGGAGGAGGAGGAGGAGGAAGAGGAGGAAGATGAAAGAGAAACGGTATTGGATGTAAGCGATGCAAGTATGAAAACTGTTATTGAAGAGTCTGACAGCGATGATGATGAGTATGACGTATTAGAATCTTACCCAGAGTTAATTCAAAAATATATCGGTGATTATTGGTCGGGGAGTAGAAAAGTCGATAAAGTTTATGGCCCAGTTTACGATGCTAGTTCGTTGTCATGGTTGCTAGGAGGTAAATTAATCGATTTCAAAAATAGAGATACTATCGTGACACAAGGAAGAAAATTCAAAAGTACCGTCGGTCTGTGTGAACTTATATTCTATGACAAACCTAGAAATTTCACCAAGAAAGATAAGATGAATTACAGGATGATTCTGAACTTGACAAATCCCCACAGAAATAGTGCTGGAAACTTGAAAGGTACTCGAAGATACAAGTACATTAAAATAATTCGACCTCTAATTCATGAGGAAGCTCTCGGTAGCGGTATGCAATTGACATATAACAACGAACCAGTGGAGTACGTGTACTGGGACGATCCAAACGAACTTGTGGAACGACTGAGTCTTTTGATGGCATCTCAACAAGCTGGGAATACATCTCACGACAATGAGATAGTCGCTATAATAAATGAGCTACGAGAAGCCGATATCATATATTAGTGTGTGTTCATTACTGTTTCATATCATTTACACGATGAGTCTTGATAAGTTTGGACGAAGATCTGTGATTGGTGGTTCAACCAGCATCAACGCTCTTCGACAATCGATGTTTTCACACGTTCTAGCTCGTACACCAGATGGCGATGTAGATATCGAGAACGTGAAAATTTGTAATGTGAAAAGGCCCACATTCAAGAACGATGTTGCAAGCAAGATTTATGTCGATGATGTGAGTGCGAAGATTGGGGAGAACTTGGAGCGCATCTTCAACGATGACTTTTCACATAAGATTCAGAAATTAATTGGAGAGATGAGTAGTTTCTCCATCAACATACAATCGCACAAAAATCAAAGTGATGCTAGCTTCACGAGTTTACATAAAGAATTGGATGAATACAAGAAGAAAACTGATAAGGATCTCAAAACCGTTGTAGCTAATACCGCTTATGTACTCGATATCTTCAAGAAATTCACTGATAATTTCGAAACATATCATAAGAGTCAACGCGTTATTTTGCGTGATCATAATGATAAATTGAACAAGATCACTATAGATTATAACATAATGGATGTACATCAGGAGAATATTGTGAGTAGGCTGCTGGCGTTGGAACAACGTATGACGACACCCTCGAAGAAAAGACCAAATGATGCTACCACCCCATCAACCAACCCGAAACGTATAACTCCAACTAGACAATAATTGAAAAACGATGCAACAAGTTGTCGATGAGATTCATAAGCCAGCCCGAAAAAATTTCAAACGTCGTCGTACAATTTTGAAGGGACTGGATGACTTGTGGCAGATGGATCTAGCCGAAATGGGTAATTATGCTCGTGAAAATCGAGGATTCAAGTATATTTTGGTGATGATCGATTGCTTCTCGAAATTCGTGTGGACTCGTCCATTGAAAACGAAATCAGCCGACGAGGTTCGGAAAGCAGTTAATTCTATATTGACTGAGGGAGGAGGACGTAAACCTTGGAATCTGCAAAGCGACCAAGGTAAAGAATTCTTTAATAAGCATTTTGACGAGCTGATGAAAAAACACAAAATCAACCATTATAATACGTATAGTGTGAAGAAAGCCGCCATTGCTGAACGTGTTATTCGAACCTTGAAAGAAGCGCTCTACAAACAATTTAGTTTGAAAGGAAAATATAGATGGATTGATATACTTCAAGAAATCACTGAAAAATATAATAAACGTAAACATAGAACTATAAATATGGCTCCATTCAAGGTGACAAAACAAAATGAGAGCATGATATTGAAGCGATCCTACTCACACCTCAAGTTGGCTTTACCACATAAATTCAACGTGGGCGATGTGGTACGTATAAGCAAAGCCAAACATATTTTCGAAAAATCATATACGCCTAATTGGTCGGCGGAGCTCTTCAAAATTATAAAAGTTAAAATCACTAACCCAGTCACGTATCTACTCGAGGATATGAAGAACTCCCCAATCAGCGGTTGTTTCTACGAGGAAGAATTGCAGAAGACCAAACAACCTGATGTCTTTTTGATTGAGAAAGTGCTTCGGAAAAAAGATGATAAAATGTACGTCAAATGGTTGGGAATAAAGGAGAAAAGTTGGATTGCTAGAAGTGATATTATATGATCTGCGCGTGCGTGTGTGATCTTCAGGCTGTATGTCCAACAATCAGTTCAGTTGTAGTAAAATGTCGTACCAAGATAGTGGTGGTACATCCGAAGATAGTTCCGAGTTAGATCGAATGTTTGAAATGTTAATTCGTGATGAAAAATTTCTATTGTTGAATACAACATACCCATTGGAGGGGGGTTATGAAATAAAGTGTGGATTGAGTCCTATGCGAATATTCGCACCAACAATATCACTTATCCATTCTTCGCAAAATTGTAAACTCACCTTTGGACTGCTGGAATGGTATGACTTCATCGAAGTTCTTCGAACTAAAATCAGCGATTTCTTCTCAAGTTTACAAACAGATTTCGATCCTGCCCCCATAGCATCCGATGAATATTGCCAAATAGTTCAACTTGTGTGGGACAATAATGAAAAAGAACTTCATGTTACGAAGCATGGTATTCATTTTTGGTTGTGTGAGGAAGATGTTCGAGAAATTATTAATATCAACGATGGAGTGTTATCACATCGAGTGTCTTTTCTCGAACAATTTGATTTCTCTTCATACTATCACAATGTTATTGATGTGATAAAAAGCATGAGGAATCATGCCAGTGCATTAGAACTCTTATATTGTTTTATTAATATTTCATCGCCAAAATGTTTATTGACCAATACACTTAAAGAAATGTTATTTTACTATAAAAATAAGGTTTTGCATGATTTAGAACAATAAAATATGATCAACAGTTTTTGTTTCTTTATTAAAAAACACACATCATAGAAAGTTTTTATTAAAACAAGTATGTAACATATGAATACAATTACAATTAGCATATCAATACAAATATTAAAATTAACACATACATCATAGAAAGATTTTTTATTAAGACAAATGAATACAAATATTAAAATTAACACATACATCAGAGAAAGATTTTTTATTAAAATATATGAATACAAATAACAAAATTAACATATCGAAACAAACATCAAGATAATAGTGAATAGTGCCCATAAGGTAAGGTGTTTGTTCTATTCTTTATCAGGAACCTCTTGTTGTCAAAAGGGCTGAGGGCAATTTTATTTTGTTCTATAGTGTAGAGGTTAAAGTTAAAAGATTGATAGATTTTTGGACTCTATATATCTCGATTTCTTCTTCAAGACATTTAACATAATCCTCAAAAGTTATAGAATATTTCAAAACCGAATCTCTAATACCTTTAGCTTTTTTAACGGGTTCTTTCCCTTCCACCTTATAACTGTACATTTTAGAGCGTAAACCGATGAACTTTGTCATTATATGTCCTTTGTTCTCGTCCTTCATTAATCCGACCACTTTCTTGTTTATAGGTGGAATTTCAAAAATATTATCTAATGCGTAATCGCTAGTGTCAAATTTTTGAACGTTTTTCTTCATAATGGTCTCATAAATATCATCGTCTGTTATTATATGATAGATCAAACTATCAGTATCTGTATAACACAGCCTTATCGCTTCGGGATCTTTATATATTTTCAGCATAAAGTTATAATGAAAATCAAACACACAAGTTTTTGAAATATCTAAAATAGCCATTCCTATATAAATTGGTTTATTAAATAATATTTCGAGTTTGTTTTGCTCGATTGCCATCAAATTTTCATCAAAAATCTTACTACTATTGAAATTCGGTTGCGAAATATAGTATCGCGCTCCAAATGGTCCATACCATTTATTAACTAATTTAACGCTCCGATGCTTACGTACGTTCTCCATCGATTTCCCAAATATTGCATTTATAATGAGTTTGAAAAGAGCCTCTTCGAATTTATTCTTTGCAGCTGCACGTAATCGTGTATTTAAATCGATATAAGCTTTCAACCAATTGGATTGGCTGAACTTAAGGATACTATGTACCTTCTTCAACACTATCCCCAACGCTAAACATTGTTTCAAATTCCTATAATGAATTATATATTTAGATTTATTGTATAACGTCGATAATAATTTTGCTTGTTTAGCATTGGGAGGTGTAGAGTGCAATGGACATAGCGGTAAGTCTTTGTGGGTGTCATGTAATTTCTGAGGGTATTCTAGATCTACTTCTAGAATATATCCAACAGGACTTTCATCCGAAATGTCTCTTACATCGATGTTAAGATCATCGTACCATACAAAGTTATCATATGGTAAATATTGCGCCATAGCCCACCCATATAAATTACAAACATCAAAATACATGAGATAGCTACTTTCCTCTTGTGAATTATAATCTTTCATATACTTATTATTAGCAGCCGCGAATCTATTGCTACATTGACTAACACCTCCTCGTATCCCCCTTTCTATAAACATAATCATATCTATATCTTTTAGAAACTGAAGAGAAATATTTGTATATTTCAACATACACTCCCATGAGAAGCCCGGTAAAGTGAAATTATACGTAGGATCAAGTTTATATATCTCTAAACATTTGGCTCTGAAATTTTCAAAAACATCTGCCAATAGCAAAACATCTGTTTTCAAGTATAAATCGGAATATTCACCTAAATTACTACAATTAAATGTTTGCCAAACGTTTTGAGCATGTTCATAGTCTCCTTCACTTATTGATTCATCTTTCAATTTATTATAAAAATTTTCGATTGGTGGTAAATTTGGTTCGCTCAATTTATTCCAACTATCTAAATATTCATATGGAAAAACCCCCTTACGGGTTAATAATTTGAACTGATCGTTTGTCAAATGATTATATTCACGCTTCAAAATTTTCAATTGATCGACATTCAAAAAGGACACCAACTCATCTAGTGATGTATTTAAAAATCTACATGAATCGATAAAACGGAATTTAACTGGGGAAGAGAAGGAACCTCTAGTAAAACTTATATATTTTTCTTTATTGATTGGTAGTACTTGAATGTTCTGTTTGTTCGCTTTAGCTAAATCTCGTATCAATAGGAACATATCATACCCAGATAGATTATGAGCTAAAACAGGCACTATAAATTTATGTTTATATTGTAAATTACAATGTTGGTGTGCTAAGCCGCGAAAAACCCCAGTGAAATGACAGTGGTCTCTTACACGTATATCCCCATCGGTAAAACATTTTTCACAAATATGACATTTAGTTTCCCCCATTATGGATGATAAATCAACCGCACTCAAACTCATAGG
Organism: Endomychus coccineus; assembly: GCA_958510875.1. Lineage (NCBI taxonomy): Eukaryota > Metazoa > Arthropoda > Insecta > Coleoptera > Endomychidae > Endomychus > Endomychus coccineus. Next base: position 153,059,785 of record OY294067.1, read on the forward strand.
TATGTTACACTTCAATTTTTCCTCTATGAATATACTAATTTTGTCTAATTGTTCGGTTAACCATTTGGCTGGTTCTGAACCTCTATAACTATCATATTTCGAAATGGAATCATCGAAATAACATTTCAGATAATAGCCTACACTGTAAGCTTCATGTAATTGTTTTCGGTTGGTGTATGAAGCTGAATTTGATGGAGAACAATTTTGGATTGGTAGCAATAGAGCCTCAAAATCGAAATAAATCACAAATGGCATTGGAATTTTATTTGAATAATTCTTGAAAACTAAATGGTCTTCTTTAGGGAATTTTATTTTACATGTATTTATTTCTCCACAATCTTCGATATGAGTCTTGTATTTTATCTCACTCCAGAAATTATTCAAACACCGTTCACATAAATAAGTTTTATGTTTAGTAGTAATTTGCGAATTAATAAGTCGAGCTAAATTTTTAATCAAGCAATAATGGAATTTAACTATTGGATTAACAAAATTCGATGTATCTGAAGATTCTACATCGCGATAATATTTATCCTGAATCAACAACAAATTAAAGTGTGTTTCTAGTTTATTTTTTGATAGATATGCGGGGAGAACCTTTAATTTTTCCTTATCAGCAGCACCATCTGTTTTATCGCATAATTCTAACACAAAAACGTGAATGCTTATATTATTCAGCTTCTCGAATAAATGGATTTGTGAAATAGGCATCGGGAAAGTTAAATTTTGTAAATTCAAAACAGTACTAAAATGAGGATATGAAGTGATTCTATCTGAATGTGTAGTAGCAGGGTGTAATCCAGCTGTTACTGCCCAAGCGAAACAATACTCATCATAATTTTTAACATTGATAACAGCATGTTTATTTGCAATTTCTTTAGGAAGAACTATATATGAAGATCCTGAATTAATTACTTCATGTTTATTGATATTTATTTGCAGACTTACTATATTTCTGAGACTCCAATTTGAATCTTTCTCTTGGAATTCTTCTAATTTTGTAGAAAGTTTCTCAATAATACTATCTTTATACCATTCTAATAAATTCGTTGTATTATCTATTCCTATTGATCGTGTATGAAAATATTTAAAATCTGTCTGAATAAGTTCATCGTTAACGTTCCCTTTAATGTACTCGCCACAAAATGTTGAATTAACTTTAATAAAATTATATTCATGAAGGATTTTGGAGATTCTAGTATTGAAAAGATGAAAAGCATCATATAAAAAATTAATTGGGTCTAAATGCGAAATATTGATAATCAATCCGGTTCTTATTCTACATTTAAAAGCAGACTGTCCATCCTCCCATCTGATTCTATCACTGCGATTCTTATTTGATATAGATGGTTTATTTCTAATTTGTAATAAAATTTTGAAACGCTTTATATGACCGATATTTGTCTGAACTTGATTCTTATTAGCTAAATTCAAATCATCTTTCATCAAATGTCTCGAGAACGTACGGATATATTTCGTACAAAAATCTATCCATTTCGTTGTTTCCTGAGGGGAAAATTTTGACTTATACAAATCTTTTTGAGCCTGATCGATGATTTTAACAATTTCGGTGCTAATCGTTGAAATAGAGTTCATGATAATAATAGAACAAAAATCTTACCTTACACCCACCACTTTGAAGTCTGCGAACGCCCCCTAAATCTCTCTGAACTCGATTTTTGCTGCTGGATTCGATTTCCCAAAATGTTCCTCTCCTCTATAAATCAGTCCTATGCATTGTTTTTCATTGATGCGATCCAACAGAGGTTTGAGTAGTGGTGTTAAACGTTTTGGGAGGAAAACACCCAAAATCGTCAATCTCTGCTAGCACAGATTCTCCAAACCGGGTGTTGACAATTTTCGCATTAGTTATCTTATAAACTTTACCTTCTTCGAGCTGGTTAACTTTTTTCGTGGATAATCTCTGTAATAGAGAACACGAGTTTAATGCTTCCATGCTCATTATGATATATCTATAACAAGGATAAATATTACTCAAAAGAATTCGGTATATTTCCAAAACATCGATCGAGAAAACAATAGTGGTAATGATCGGTGTGAATCTCGGTGTACAATAGTAAGTAAATGTAATAATCGGTGTGAATTTAAGTGGTGAGCTAGCTTGTTGACAATTTGAAATAAAAGTTCCCTAAATCGAGTTTATTATCATACGAATCATATTCATTTGAAATATATTAACTTGAAATGAGAGTTTTCTCAATCAAATAATAATATAGACTTACCACAAATTGAACAAGGATAAATATTACTCAATAGAATTCGGTATATCTCCAAAACATCGGTCGAGAAAACAATAGTGGTAATAATCGGTGTGAATCTGAGTGTACAATAGTAAGTAAATGTAATAATCGGTGTGTGAATTTAAGTGGAGAGCTAGCTTGTTGACAATTTGAAATAAAAGTTCCCTAAATCGAGTTTATTATCATACGAATCATATTCATTTGAAATATATCAACTTGAAATGAGAGTCTTCTCAATCAAATAATAATATAGACTTACCTCAAATTGCACCACACAAAAAACACGAGTTGCACGTTAGAGAATCAAATGTGTAATGATTAAATTATATTCGAGACAATACCATTTCCACCTTCTTATCTACGCTGCGCGCGATTCCTACAGTTGCCTACGTGACACATTCCCACGATAATTTGCTGAGTTATCAATATCAGCACAAGAAACAGTTTACGTTTTCATTTTGTTGTTGATAAGATTAATATTTCAAACTAAGCATTTCTCGTAGATAAAATATCAACCAATCAGTTGGTTGCAAAACAAAGTGTTATCTGTTTCCGTTTAAAATTGAATACAATGGCTCTATTATCTACCACACACAAGTTACGACTTGTTGATGACCTCATTGATAAGATTAATATTTCAAACTAAGCATTTCTATTTATACGTAGACCAAACTCGCAATCACGCTATCTAGCCGATAACGTTATCTACCCGATAACACTAATTACACACATCGCCAGCATGGGTGACTCACAATCACTGATAACGCTATCTACCCGATAACGTTATCTACCCGATAACACTAATTACACACACTGGATGCCAGAACTGATAACGCTATCTAGCCGATAACGTTATCTACCCGATAACATACATCGCCAGCGCAGACCGGAAGTGGAGACCTGATAATCGGAGCACAGACCGGAAGTGACGTCACACTTCCTGGTCCAAAGGTAGCGGACTGTATCTACTGCTGATAGCGATTTTCCAATAAGAAAATGAGCAGGGCTTAATGGATCTTGGTCATTAGGATCTGATGACAACGGACTTAAAGGACGTGAGTTGAG